>JAYEVJ010000288.1:0-201939 GCA_036346265.1 Melocanna baccifera | reverse complement strand
AAAGTTTTTACTGTCCAAGAAAAGCCTTATAATATTTCAATATTTTCACAAGGTCTACAGAGAAAAAGAGGCACAAATGCATTCAAGAAAATCTCAATTAAAGCAGCTACTACTACGACCTCAACCAAAATAGGGAACATTGTCATTCGTGACAGAGCTATAGTCCGTGGAGCTCGACGCGGCGGCGTACACCGTCGTCGACGACGACGAAGCAGCAGGCCCCACCGTGGCCGCCGCCAGCGTCGCCGTAAACCCCATCCCCGCCGACCCAGCCGCAGACGAGGATAGCCCCCGTCCTGCCGCCGAGGCGGCGAGGAGCTGGGAGGCGCGCGACGAGGGGAGCACGTTGGCCACCGCCGCCGCGGCCGCCGGCATGTACTTGTGCTTGACGATCTCGGCCCTGACGGCGGCAAGCTCGGCTTCGAGGGCCTGCACCTGCTGCTGCAAGGTCAGTATGGCCCCCATGCTGCCGTAGACGGGGTCCCGGAGCCGCAGGTTCGCCTCGTAGACCAGGCTGTTCGCCGCGTCGGCGCGCTGGCTCTCGTGCACCTCCTGCACGCAGTTCTCGCCGTGGTCAGCATGCATGCAGACATGCAGTTAATTACGCCATGAACGAATGAACTAGGTAGACATACATACAGAAATGTATCAAGACTATACATATATAGTTGCAACTTTGCAAGAGGATTTGAGCTCACTGATCTTACTCATGAGCAAAAGGGTTTATCTGATATGGTATGATGATATCTTGCACCAAGCTAGTTTTGAGCTGAAATTGGGGGGAGAGAGGGGCTAGCTTTGGAGTTGATGCAAGAAATGAGTTTAATGAGTTGATTCAGTCATGCATGACAGTGTGACACATCACATTTTAGTGCTTTCATTCGTTCAAACAACCATTTTAGTCATTTCTTAAGAGAAATGAAGGGATCCAGAATGAGAAGACATATTCAGGGTGTGATATTAAACAAAAGTGGATAGAGATGTACTCTCTTGACATATCTTCTGGAAATTAACATTTATTCTTGTTAAAAATACAAGGGTACAAGAATAATAAGCTTTAGTGATGGAGCTCAAAAGAGATGGATCAAGGGAATTTTGGGTTCTGAATTTACAAAGGTTTGGTTCAAGACTCAAAGGGTTCAACAATGTAATTCTCTAGAAGCAATTAAGCTGACTCATGACACTGCAAAAATACTTGTGTTAAAGCTCTCAAAGGAGGAGAAATAAAATGCCCTGAGAGACTGAGATATCCAATCTCATAAAAAATAAATCAGTTCAATATAAGATGAGCTCAAAATTCATTATTCCTGGCAAAAAAAAAATCAGTTCACAATTAAGTTGAGTTCAACCAAGCCTTGCTGGGGCGCTATGGATGTGAACTCACCAGGAGCATCTTAGAGACGTTGCTGGCGCCGAAGACCTTGTGAACGGAGACGAACTTGTGCGGCTCCAGAGGAGAGAAGTACGGCGAGAAGGGGCACTCCTGCCCGCACCGCCGCCGGAGCAGCCTGCACGCCGCGCACGGCGTGATCGTGTTGATCACCGACCCCGGCCCGGCGCCTGCCGCCGGCAGGCTGCTCCTCCTCGCCATCATCCGGTCCGCAACCGCATCCGCCGCCGCTGCCGACTCCCTCTTGACCTTCTTCCCTAGCTCATGGTCTTTCCAGTCACTGAAGAAGATAGCATGAGATCATTGTTAGGGTTAGGGTCGGTTCTAACTTGATCGTGACAGTGAGTGCATGCATCCATGAACACAGCTAACTAAGCTTGTGTAGAGCACTGATCTACTGCGGCATGCATGAATTTTTGAGAGGCTATAATTAGCCATATCTAGATGAATATTTTTTATGGCTAATTTGATTTTTTGCTCAGTGGAGTTGGCTATTGGGGATTTGACCATACCTTGCTGCGGACATGAAGGCATGCAAGAGGGAGAAGAAGGGCGACAGGGGATGGAAGTGAGGTGCTTTGGAAAAGGTGGCTTCTAGGTTGTGTCTGCGCGGCTTATGAGAGAGAGAGAGAGAGAGAGAGAGAGAGAGCAATGGAAGCTAAAAGAGAACATGTGAAAAAAAATCGCTGTGAATAGATTGTACTGCAAGATATGTTGTTCTTGCACCATTTGGAGGGTAGCTGGAGCTGTGTTGACTTGTTGCAAAAGTTTAATCAAGCGGCAAATTTGTAGAAGTACGCATATGGAATAATGATGTTATCTTCTGAATGTAAATTGACTCTCTGTTCCATTTCATATTGGGATTGTTAATTTTGGAAATGTGATCAGTGATCACATGAAAATGGGAGCTTGATTTGTAAGGTCACATCACATAGTTACATGCACAATAGTTTGGAAAAAGTGGTATCATTAAAAGAAGTTTGATGGGGCCAAATGTGGGTGCACATTAAATTATCCTGTTAATGATAAACTTGATTTGCATAGTTAAGAGCATCCACTACTTATGCACCACAAGTTTTCTTGGATTTTCTATATGTAGTACGGTCTAAACTTTGTTGTCATCTAATCCATATGTATACACAAGACATACGCATGTAGTATGGCATACTATATAAAAAACATATAGGTACTTCAATTCTTCGATTAAAGCATTTTTATACATAATTTTTGTAATCAGATTTGAAGCTAAATTTTAAAAATGTTTGAAGAATTTTTAGTTTGGTTCATTAGTAACTTTATAGTTGAAATATTGAAAGTCCATAAAATATTCACTACATGTATTACTCTGGAGATTCTTAATAATTTTCTAATAAACATGGCCCTAAATACTCTGCCCAACATTAGGCACATTTGTAGGGTTGAAGCTGGTCCAGTATAGAATAGGGATCACTTGTTGAGTCTTGCTCTTCCTAACTAGGTCTACAAGTGGTTTGTTTTTGCATTTGTTCTTGGCATTAGCTGTAGATGGGATAGTGGCATGCTTGGGCACATCTAAGATCCCATCTAGAAGATAATAGTTTATCTTGCCCCCCTGATCTTAGAGTAAGTTTTTAAAAACAACATGTTAGTATGTACTCATCTATATATACGTACGTACATTGGCACTAAATTAAGTATGAATTGACACTGGCATTTCCAATGTCCTCCATTACAATAAACAAGGGGGTGAGTACTGGCGTGACACAGAATCACATTGTTTATTTACACGGGAGTGATGGTGTTGTCGCGTTGCAACAAAATTGCGATAAGTATTTGTGAGAAGAAACAGAAACAATAATATTGGCAAATTAAAGGTCTGCTTACTGCTTACAGACATATTTTTAAGAAAAATGTTCATGTACCATGACAACAAGTGATCTAAACACCTAGGGTCTATTAATGATATATATATATATATAGAAAATACTTTTTACACCCGGTGTAATTACACCCACCTCTAATATATCACCTAAATAAATTTGAAATACTCATTTATCACTTTAGGTATACTCATATACTAAATATAAGATATTCCAATGTGAACCACATGAAAAAATTATAAGAGAGATCATAATTTTTAGCGTATTGTCTAAATACCTTCATATATGTATATAAAAAGGAGTATATCTAAAAAAATATACATACCACCTCTAAAAAATTGTTCATACCATCTAGATGATCTTAAATACTCGTATACTATACGTACATACTCTCTGTTACGCGAGATACGATATAGGGTGTAATTACACCCGGGTGTAGAAAAGATGTTTTATACACACACACATAATCATCTTTAGAAAATATCGAGACCGTCCAATACACTGAGATGTTGTGGTCCATGGTTAAACTCATGATCAGTAACATGTTGGGTTTGCTTTTACAGAGCAGGCCCCTTCCTGGATTTTATTCATGACTGTTTTAAGTTTCGAGTGTACATGAATGTCGGTTTTCCAACTTCTGCGTAATTGCTATAAAAATGACGATTTTACCTGCATGCCTGCTTCCTTAGGTATACCTTGTGTGCTATCAACATATCCTAATTAGCGGGCTAGTAGTGAAAGTAGGATGCATATGCATTTGCTTGCTCATATAGCCGAAATTTGCCTCTGGATGGCTTTCTTCCAGAGCAACATGCATGAATCTGTACGTACTGGAGGTAATGACCATTGTATGGTTTGGATGATCTTCATGTACGTTCTCGAGTGTTATTATCTTGTCCAACCATCTGAGAAGGGACCAATGCTCCTGAGGGTATAGGCAACATCCCCCTGTTCTATTGCAATATAATTTAAGGCATACTGAGCTTCTTTTAGTACTTAGTGCAAAGGCCTCTTGGATTGAATTCCTAACATTGCATAACTATCTTTATCAAAAGCACCTAGTTTTAATTTAGCTCCTATGATTTGTCGGAATTGAAGGATATGTGGTTTGTTATTGCTTAGTTCTAATGGTTGAAACATATTTTTCTTGTAGAGGCTTGCAGATTCTGGAGAGGTTGGAAGCCCCCAGGCCAAAGAAGCAGAGGGCTGACAAGCCCAGCAGCTGCAGCACCAGCCAGGGTTAAAAATTTTGTCCGAAATTTCGCTAAAATACCGAAATTTCGTCTCTTTCGTTACCCCCGACAGAGCAATAGTTCGGTCAAATTTTGGCCAAATTTATCCCCATATAAATTTTGTCCAAATTTCATCCAAATTTTAATTAAATTTTATAAAAAATTTTGAAATTTTCGTCCAAATTTTCAAACGAAATGGATGAAATTTCGTCCTTTCATTCCTCCCAGTGACCTCCGAAATTTTTTTGAGGCCGAAACATTTAACCCTGGCACCAGGACACCACCAGCATCCAACCATGTTGCCAGTACACAGATCAAGAAGCCGCTGCAGCTATTTGAGCCGGGCGCAAGCCAACCACTGAGACCTACCTTCAACGAGCTAAGGTGAAAGCCCATTACATAGCTAGGCAGGCGTATGATCACCTCAGTTAACTACGCAGATCAAGAGCATTCAACTCCACTAGATTGTGAATACATCTCGGGCAATGGTCGTGTGTTGATCTGGAGACATTTTTTGTTGTCAAATGTAAATATGAAACCTTACTGATGTGTAGTGACATGAGGTATCACAAACTACTGAAATTAGCACATCTGTCAAATATAGAACACTTCTGACTGGAACTGCAGTCATTGAACACTTTTGTTCACTAAACTTGAGACATTGAAATGTACAGTAGAGGTCAACCAGATGACGAACAAATAATACGATATTGCAGCCTTGACAGTCCTCTCATGCATTACTTCCCATGGCACGAATTTAGACAGGTCGACACCCATCAGATGGGAACTGAATATGGGTGAAGGGATGGATGCCTTTGAGAGAACGGAGCATTCACTGACAGAAGTTATGAAATACCTATCCTATCCCCGTTTAAATTGCCAAATATAATTGACTGGTACCTCCTTTTTATTGGAGAGGTACTAGATTTGGAGTAAGAGATATTGGTACCTCCTGGTACTTTCCAAGGATGGTAAAAAAAACTTATACACACACATACTAACTATTTTGCGTACTGAACAGTTACTATCGTGCATGAGTGAAGTTACTGCTAAACATATATAGAGTTACTGCTAAACACATGTAGAGTTACTATTAGTTATAACACTACACAACTAGCAGTAACTCTATATGTATTTGGCAGTAACTTCACTCACGCAACGACAAGAATTTTCTGTGCATACAAGATACTATAGACCTTGAGAATAGCGCTATTGCATTATACACACAGAGAGAGAGAATGTACTCTTACTTTTTATATTCTACTTAAATGATATTGTTATACATCTTTATCCTTTTGAACATACTCTAATAATGACTATAAGATACTCCAAATTAAGTTTCATGAAAAATTTCATCAAAACCCATTTTTTATAGCATAATTTATGTATATAGTTGAAGGATTATATGAGAAGGTCTAAGGTTTAGTTATGATGAACTATTATCATTTTAGGAAAGTAAAAATTTATAATTTGCATATTTTGGAGGAGTGAAAATTTAGAATTTGCATATTCAACCATGATCAACTATTAGACCTAGATTTAGCCAATCTAGAATCCTCTATGAAACCGCTGTACTGTTCTCTGGATCAGCAGATAGTGCTCACAGAATACATCACTAAATAATTTCTAACATGATATAAACCATACCATAGATTAATATTACATTTATCAAAGTGACCACGTCGGGTCAAGTTTACAATAGGGCTGATCAGGTCAAATAAATACATTATATAAATGCAAAAGCGGTAGGGAAAGCAAAAAGGGGATGTCGCATTTTGTCACAGGTAAGCGACTGGAGTAACCTGTGTGAGACCGATAATATCCATGGACTTGGATAATACTGGTGCATGCAAATTCCATCTTAATCAGCCAAACTGGGGTGAGACCTAGACTAGTAGAAATTTATCTAATCTCCACCATCTTCTTCACCATTAGCTCCTAGGACACTGTAATATGCGTAGCGTCCTAGGTCCATAGGCTCTAAGGGATTTTGTGAGTGAGGGTGGGCATGTCGGGACCCGGAACAACAACTCCGAGTCTCTCTGCGTAAAATCGCACTATCCCAGGAAAAGCTAGTGCACACAGGGTCCACAGTAATGTATATCATGCAAAATCACCACAGATTATTAATAAACGAAAGTACGACCTTATGGCCAAGTCTTACAATAACATGGCACAGGGCCAATAAAATAAAAGCAGCGAAAAACAGTAAAGGTAGCAGAACAGCCCATCCAGTCTCCCACAGGCGAATGCCTGTAAGACGCATCCTACTCACTGAAGTAGTCCTCACCGTCGTAGTCGCCGTCGAAGTCTGGCAACAAATTTAGCAAGGTGAGCACATAGAGTACTCCCAAGGTAAACATATTAAGTGCTTACGCAAGTTACACCAGAAATTTTAACAGAGTAGATGCATGCATAGGGATAACAAAGGAAGGCTTACAAGTTATTTGTGCGGAAAGCAATACTTGAATTATAAATATAACTATGTAAGTATGAAAGCTGAATTTTAATACGATATATGAAACAATATTTCAAACAAATAATATCGTTAGTGTAGGCTCCGACCTACAAACAAATAATATCGTTAGTGTAGGCTCCGACCTACACTAACCTAACCACGGAATCCACCCGGACTATTATCCAAACCATTGTTATTTGTCCGAAATCCAAGTTTTATAAAAACCAAGTATAATCTGTGAAGACTCTACTCAGCATGTTCATGTCCGTAAACACGGCTATCCAGAATAGGTTTTAACTCTGCAGAGATGTACAACTTTACCCACAAGACATTCCCTCTCACTTGAGCCACGCGATAAACACACTGCCTTAGGTGTGCGGCGGAGAGTTCATGACAAGGCTGTTCCGATGATCCATAGCCAAAATAATCACGCCGCCACTAAGGTTTCACCACAACTCGAATCCACGAGTTGGAGCCCCTTCTGGTGCCATATGAGACTTCTCGCGGCCTACGCCACGCTCACATTCAGCCTATAGTGAAACTATATTTGGAACTTCACAAGTTACTTAGCCAGGTTCGTCCCATACCGGACTTGTGATAGTACAAAGTGACTTCGTAAAATGATTCACAGAAACGGTCCTTAAGTTGATGTAGGCTCAACCACATACCCACATGCACGACAATCAACCAGGTGTCACCAAACACGAGGCATGCCGGCACCCACCGCCTAACTATTAGCCTACGTCCAAATCATAAGTTTCTATTTTTATTTTTAAACTATTTTCATAAACCATTCTTAACTCTCCGAAGTCAAGGATTCATTTTTAAATCATCATTTTATGTGAACAGATGATCCCACCTAAATTATTCTAAGCCAGGCTAAGCAATTTCTATAAAATTTCCAGCCAATACTATTGTACTAGCTAGGTTTTTCATCTAGGTGACAAGGTATATGAATTCAAGATTCAAATTGGCTATAATCAAATGATTATGGGTATAACTAAATTTAAAAAAAATTGAATTACATTTGAGTAAAGATATGCATGCATATACAGTAAAACAATATAATTAAATTTGAAATAATAGGGTCAACATGGTCAAAGGTGTAACTTACCTTGATCGAAGTCCTGCTGAGAATTGTCGAACTCGAACTCTCCGGAATTGTCAAAATCTAACGTAAAGAGCCAATTCAAAGAAAAATCAAAAACAAAATTCAAATAAATTCAAATATTCAAAAGGATGCCAGAAATGGATAGATCATGATTTTAGAAAAATTTAGAAATTTGAACGGGTCAATTTGGAGTTAAAATGAAAAAGTTATAGCCCTCCAAAGTTCTAATACAATTAAAAAAGAAAATACCCAATTCCTGGTATTATTTTTATACCAAAAATTATTTATGACGTCATCAAGAATTATTTTCCTAAAGGAAATAACAGATTATGATGTCAGCAAGGTAAATAGAATTATTTTCCTAAAGGAAATAACAGATTATGACGGGAAAATGGGTTTATGATGTCAGCTGACGTCAGCCCTGGGGTTATTAAAACCGGTTGAGACACTGACATGTGGGCCCAGTTCACGGTGGACCGAGTGCATGGACCAGGGTAGGGGTGAGGTGGCACGCGGTTGGCAATGCGCTGGCGTGGTACTGGCGTGGCCTCGTGGCTGCCACGTCACAGCGTCAAGCCGATGTGGCTGCGCACGCGCGGGGTGGCGGTCGGGTGCCTGCGTGGCCGAGGCGTGGCACGCACGTGGCCGCCACGGGGCTGTCACCTGGGCGGCGGCACTGATGTGGCCGAGGCGGCCGGCGGTGGCGCTCGGGGCCTGATGGTCGCCGGAGCTCCGGCGGGCGACAGTGTTGGGCGAGGGGTGCATATCGTAGAGGAGAGCGAGGGGAGTCCATTGGTACCTGACGCGGGTTGTGAAGATGACCGGTGTGCACTGGCGGCGGAGAGGGGCGGCGGCCGGAGGAGGGTTCACGGCGGTGGAGGAGCTCCGGTGCTTTAACGGCTCGGGGCAGAGGTGGCCGAGGATCGCCGCAGCTTGAGGAAGGTTGGGGAGGAGTTGATGAGGGGCGAGGAAGCCCGAGGTGGCCGGAATTGCTCGTCGGAGCTAAAGGAGGCCGTCGGAGGGGAATGCGCACGGGAAGGCTCTGAGGGCTCATATGCTCGAATTGAGGAGCGGGGAAGGGGCGGTGTGACGAGAAAGGGCTCGGGGCATGCTTCTTATAGGTGGGAAGGGGTGGTAACGGGTGCGCAAAATCCGCCGGAGTTGCAACGGCCACGGCAGCTTAATCGCGGCGCCGCAGAGGCATAAGCGGGTAATTAAGCTGAAACGGGTGCGGGGCGGGAATTTGAATGCGCATTAGTGCAGGTGGGTGATCGGGAAGGAAACCGAAGCTTTAAAAGCTTCGGTTTTCGGCATCAATGGCGGCAGCGGGCGGAGATTGCGCGGGGAAGAAAGGCAAGCGATCGGGGGGAGATAGACCTGATAGGCGGGGCCCACCGGTCAGCGAGACCAAGAAAAAGGAAAGGGCGAGGGGGACGGTTGGATCTGCGACAGGTGGCAGGAGAGCGAGAGCGAGGCCGTTGGATCGGGGCGAACCGGTAAGGGAACGAGGACGGGTGAGATTCAATCCGACAACAGAGAGGAAATATGAGCCGATCGAGTGAGGCAAAGGGGTAAGTGGTAGGGAGTGGACGAGATTTGGTACGGCAACGGAGAACGGTACAGATCGTGCCACACGTCCGGAGAAGGAGAAGGGCAAGCGGCTGAAGCGGTAAGTGGGAGTGGACGGCCCGGATTAAGCCTGGCGGCGAGGAGGTTGGCCCGTTGGGCGACACCTGTCGGTTCCGGGAGGTTTTGGGATTTTTATGTTCTTTTTGATTTTCAGAAATGGTTTGAAGGCTTTAAATTACTCAGAAAATACCAAATAAACTTTGAAAATTCCAGAAAAATTCAGAGAACCTTCTGGGACTATTTTAGACTTAATAAAAATATTTTCAACCCATTTTGATAATTGATTTTTACACAAAAACAAATTGTTTTTTAAAGAGAGGGTTTTAAATCTTTATAATTTCCTGAATATTAAAGTAATTACATATTTGACTTTAGAAAAATGAAATACATTTATTTTGACTTTCATGAAATGCAATAAATTCATTTTGGCCTTTATAAAATAAAAAAATTAATTTTCTCAACTCAGGGTTTGGAATAAAATCCAGGAAACTTCAATAAATTCCAGAAAGTATTTTAATAAAGGAATAAAATTTTTGGGATGTTACAGGGCACAAGCAACAATGCTCTACGAGCTAACACACATAATGCAATCATTATACAAGCAAGGTTTAACAAGAAAGGCTCGGATTCTTTTATTTACTAAAAGTAACATTTCAAAAACCAACAATATTAGAAATTGCTATGACTTCGTATTTTATCCAAACCATGTTTTATTAAAGAGAGTTGAATTGTGCACTATTTATAACGGTGTAGGTTTTATCCACCCATTACATGGTTCCATCTATCATATGTTTAATTTTGATTACGAGGGTTACATCCACCCGATTATCAACACTTGGCTACATCCACCCAGGAAAAATCCAAAACCAGAATTATATCCACCCGACAAATTTTCATCCAACCCACAAAATATTTTGAAATAGAAACTAACTTGAGTAAGTTCCCATGCCGGCAATTGACTGTGGGCATAGCCATTCAAACAGTTATACTTTGCAAAAACTATACACTTTACCCACAAGTGATGATCAACTTATTATGTTTCACATATTTTCTCGAATATGTGAATCAAGGAAATCATCACAAGGCATTTACAATGCAACCCCCAATGTAAGTTACACCTGTTAAGATTTCATCTGAGGGTGGTTACGTCCACCACACCTAGACCCCCTCTTGCGCCGCACGGTAGCTTACACCAGTGACATGATCAGTGTCTACGATGAATTAAAACTAGCAACACGACTCATGGGTCACTTCAATGGTGCAACTCGCACTGGTGGATATAAATTATTTAGCCAGATTGACACCATGATAGACTTGTGGTTGCACTATTTTACATTAGAAGGTTATCACAAGCTGAAGTCCTTAAGTTATTTGGATGGTATGAGTCACAAACCATCTCGTGCTACATCCGCACTAGCTTCATACAAGCCGCCCAGATATGGTAACAACGAGTTTTAGAGTTTTGAGAAGCATAAAATTAAACTATCTCAACATACCAGTCATTTCCCTCCAATGATTGCTCAAAACAAGTTTCATGATTTAATAATAATGATTATGCCATAATTAATACCTTGGTGCTTAAGCAAGCCTAGCATGACGTTTAAGTACAACCTATAACTAGTAAAGTTACGACTAAATATCTTGGGTAACAAGGATCATCTGATTCAAGTATCAAGAATGGTATAATAATATTACAATATCATGTAAGCATGTATCTACCTTAAGTTTGACATACATTTGCATATCAAATTAAACATGCAATTTGATAATTTAAATAAGATAAATTTGCACAAATATAGGTTCAGTATGATCAAAATATTAACTCACCTGGCTCACAAGTGGGTTGGTCTTGGAATTCTTACGTTTTCTCGAACTGAGGCTCTTCCACGTACTCGTACTCTACTTGGACGATCACATCGAAAAGCAAATAAATAAACAAGAAAAATAAATAAATACAAATAAAAATTTAAATGAACTCAAAATTGAAAGTTCCACTATCATTAGATAGATCTGGAATTTAAAACAATTTAGAGCTAAAATAAGTGAGAACCGGCTCTCCAAAGTTTGAATTTGGATTAAATCAAAAAATAAATATAGGAGAAAAGTTCTCTCTAACAGTGGGGTCCACTAATTTTAAAATAATTTTTGAATTAATTTTCTACTAGTAAAGTTCACTGATATTGACAACAGGGTCCCACGGGTTTTAATTTAAATTTTGGTTTATTTCTTAAAGAAAAAAGAGTCGAGGTTGACATGTGGGACCATTGCACTTGCACGCAGTAACCTGAGCCCACTTGTTAGTGGCTGCAACTTTTTAAAAATGGGTTTAAGAGGAATTTAAATGCCAATAGGGCCCACATGTCAGTGAGACAAAGCTTAACTAAACAGGGTGCGTTAACTCAAATGATGATGCTACAAGGCCTTCTTCCTCACTGAAATGGAATCCCTAGCATGGCCCACACCTCTAGGCCACTTTTCTTGCCTCAATTTGGCTTGCACAATAGTCGGCGATGAACTAAGCGACACGGCTAACTGGAGCACGACACCACAGCGCTACAAGGGGCTAGAGGCTAATTCTTGGCTACAGGAGCATCATGGGACGGAGGGAAACATATCGAAAGTAGAGACAGAGCTTGGGGAAGCGTGGTGCAGGCTGCCGATGTGAAGCTGAGGCGGTGAAGAGGAAGTTGACATGGGCAGCTCATCGGGGAAGGAGAGAGGCATGGGCAGTGGTCGGGGTAGCATCGGGACTCCGAGGGGAAGCTCCACGTGCAAGCAATCGGCCGGAGGTGCAGTGCTTTGCAATGGCACTGACGGCGATGCACTGGCTGGAGAGAAGGAAGGAGGCAATTGGGGGGTCTCGGGGGCGATTAAGGGTGACGATTGGCGATTGGGGACACAAGGAGGCAGTCCAAGGGCTTTTATAGCTGAGGGAAGGCGTTGGCTGTTCGGGTGCCTCATGTCATCAGCGCACAACAATGGAAAAGGAGCGAAGAGGAAAGAGTTAAGGTGTGGGATGGTTTAGTGGCAACGGGAGACTGGGATACGTGGGCATACGAGGCGAGCGCACTCGGGTGTGGCATGAACACAACGGGTGCACAGAGAGGAGAGGGAGAGAGAGAAGGCTAGGCACGGGGCTAGCTCAGTGAGGGTGGCATGCGACTGTGGAGGAGTAGTGGCGCGTATGGTGTAGCGGCACACGCACGTTGGGGGAATGACGCAACCAGGTGGTGGCTCGCACCAGGGAACCAACTGGGCTAGGCAAGGCTAGGTGGGCTAAGGGAAGGTAGGGGTAGGCTGGGCTTGTCCTAAGAGCTTTGGAAGATTTTGAAATTCAAAATTTTGGCTAAAATTTGAGACAAAGCTTTGAATTCAAACTCAATTCAAAAAATTTTATTCAAACCAAATTTTCATGCCTAGAAAAGTGGGATGTTACAACAATGGTGAGGATCGGGACTATGCTCATAGAGGAGCCGAGGTCCAGAATGATCAAAGATGACGGGTGAGATGGATGAGATCAAGCATGGCACAAAGAAGGCCAGAAATGTTGAAGGGAAGATCGAGTGATGGGTTGTACCATATGGCTTGGTCAGTCCAAATGAGGCGTGGTCTAGTGGAATCAGAATAGGAGAGACTTACCAATACATGTCAAGCTAGTGGTGCACCATGGTAAGAATGGTGATAGCTTGCAATAGAAGATGACAACCAAATCAAGAAAGAGTATTTTGGTAAGTTAACGAAAATATCATAAACTATCTTGGATCAAAATCACAGTACTTGAGCGGTATTTGGAAGATCGATTTAGGTCAAGGAGAATCTAAGAAGATCAAATTGGATCAATGTTAATGACCTAGCGGATTCGGGCTTATGTGTTTTGAAAAGCGTGTATAAGTATAGTGAGTTAAAACCCGTGTGTGTGGGATTATTGAATTTTCCCATATGTGCTAAGTGGATAGTATCTGCTGAAGGTTAGATGGGGTTTGTGTTGAGGTATAAGTGAATTGTCTGTTTTTTTGTCAACTTAAGATTTTGGGTGAACTGCTTGGTGCATACAATTTAATATGGTATCAGAGCCAAGATGTCTTGAGTTCAAGACCCATTCGGTGTAATTAAAAAAAATACAACCCACTTCTATTCCACGTTTTAGGCATGTAGGAGCCAATACGTGATGGGGAGTGTTGAAACACGTGAGGGAAGTGTTGAAGTATAAGTGAGTTGCCCGTCTTTTTTATCATCTTAAGTTTTTGGGTGAACTAGTTGGTATATGCAATTTAATAGTTGGCTAGCCCATCTATTTAATGGGTTGGGATGAAGACTTGAAGTTAGACATCTAACCATCCTCTCATTGTGGCCATGAGTTTTAGGGTTAGGGTTTGAGAGAAGTTGAGTGTTGTGATATGCTCTCTTGTTCTTCAGATGTAGTGGTTATAAAACCTTCACCCTCAAGTAGCAATATATCAATCCTTATTCATTTCTCATAGATTCATCTTGTGTTGATTGATACTCTTGATTTGGTTATTTTTTGCTCTTCTCTCTTCCTTTCTTAATCTCATTGTGCCAATGACATATAAGAGATAGGGATAACGTCTAGAAATCAATCTCCACCTACCTAAGAACTTGGTTGAAAAGTTCATGAAGGATTCTGTTTTTGCTTTTTTTTTTGGCCTCTCCGACTGATTTCTTGATTCAGTTATTTTTGCTTCAATTTATATGGTGTTCTAGCTTTCTATGATATTTGAGAATATATCAAGATCCATCTTGGCCATCATCCATCCATGAACAAATCATATTCACCATTCTTGATGAGGGTCTAGAAGTGAGATTTAAGAGTGAAGAGTGTAGAGTTCTACACTACTCAAGTGAGTATGTCTTTGAAATCTCTAGGTTTGGGAGGATTTTTTAGTACTGATTTTAGTATCTCTTCAATCTCTAGCCCTAGATGTCTTGTGGCTTCTGACTATCATGACTTAAGTCTTGTAGTATCATAGCCTTAGTCGTATAGGCTTCGACCATTTAACTAGAGTCAATAGCAAGAATCTTATTAGAGGATTACCTAAGCTAAAGAGTTCTAGACGTCCAGTGTGCCAACCTTATAGACATGGTAAAATGGTTTCTGCTTCTCGTTCACCTCTTACTTTAGTGATGACTGATGGCTCTAGACAGCTCTTGCAATTAGACACACTTGGCCTTTCTAGAGTCTAGTTTGCAGAAGGGAAGTGGTATGTGATTGTCATTGTAGATGATTTCTCTAAATATTCTTGGGTGTATTCTCTTGTTTCTAAGGATGAGACCTTTGACTACTTTAGAAAGTTGGCTCTTAAATTAGTAATTGACCTCTCAGAAGTATTGAGAGCTATTAGAAGTGATAATGGCACAGCATTCAAGAACTCATCATTTGCCACTTTTTACACTGAGAGAGGGTTAGAGCACCAATTCTATTTTCCTATAGTACCCTAGCAGAATGGGGTTGTAGAGAGAAAGAATAGAACTCTTATAGAGATGGCTAAGACTATGCTAGATGAGCATAGCACCCCTATAAAATTGTGGAGTGAGGCAATTTCTATTGCTTGCTATATGATCAATAGGGTTTTCTTGAGATCGTCCATAGGCAAGACTTCTTTTGAACTTAGATATGGTCATATGCTTAGCATATCTCATTTCAAGATATTTGATTGCAGGTGCTTCATTCTTAAATATGATAACTTATATATGTTTGAATCTAAATATTATGATAGTATTTTTCTTAGATATCCTACTCGTTCTTGTGGTTATCTTATATTTAATTTGGATACTTATAAAATTATTGAGACTTATGAAGTCACTTCTGATGAGGCTAGTCCTCCTACTAGACCCAATAGTGCAGGTACATACGTACACAGTGATCAGTACTCCAATAGCTATGAGAAGCTATGAAGATCAAGAAGCCAAGAATCTAAAAAATCATGCTACTACAGTGATTTTAGATCGATGAACCGTAAAAAAGCACTATTTTAAATACAAAAATCTATGAAACTTTTGATCCGTAGATTCCAAAGACTTGAAGTTTGAAGCAAGGCTAGATTATGACCTTAAAAACATATCCCAACTAAATATCTTAAAAGAACTTAGGAGAATTGGGATCTTCTGGTTTGTCAAGTTCTGCTGCACTAAAACCGGGTCAAAATCTGAAATTGAGGTAACTCTTAAACGAAATTTCTGAATCGATTGAAATTTGGTGTGCACCTTTTGTAGAATGTTAGGAACCTATTTCAATCAATGATCAAGAAAATCATTGCTAAAGTTCTGACTTTTTCTGTTTGAAGGAATATTGCAACAAAACTGATTAAAAAACCAAAAATAGTGAATATGACTTTCTTATGAGTGGGTGATAGCCAAGATGACTCTAGATGTGTTCCTATATATCATAGAAAGCAATAACATGGAATAAATCGATGCAAAACAATTGGATCAAGAAATCAATAACATGAAATAAATCGATGCAAAACAATTGGATCAAGAAATCATTCGAAGAGGCAAAAAGAGCAAAAATTTGGTTTCTTTATGAACTTGCTAACTAAGTGTCTAGATGAGTGAAGATTGATTTTTAGAGGTCATCTCAATCTCTTACACATCTTTGGCATAGCAAGATTAAGGAGGGAAGAGAGAAGGGCAAAACTAAGCAAATTAAGAGCAAATCAATCAACACAAGATGAATCCAAAAGAGATGAACATAGATTGATATATTGCTACTTGATGATGAAAGTTTTACAACCACTCACCTGGAGGACAATGGTCACAATGAAAGGATGGTTGATATTTAACTTCAAGTCTGCATCTCAACCAGTCAAATAGAAGGGCTAGCTAGCCCTATTTAACTCTTAGTGGATACTATCTATTTAGTATATATGGGAGGAACCGTTAACTCTACGCACATGGGTTTTAGCTTACACATTATATTTATACACGCTTTTCAAAGCGCATAAGTCCGAAACTATTAGGTCCTTAATTGATCCAACTCGATCTTCTCAGCTTCTCCTTGACCTAAATTACTCTCCCAAACACCGATGAAGCGCCATGGTTTTGATTCAAGATAGTTTTCAGTATTATGGTCAACTTACTGAAATACCCTTTCTTAATCTGATCTTCATCTTCCATTGCAAGTAATCACCATGCTTGCCATGTATAGGTGTATCACTGGCTTGCTATGCATGGCAAGTCTCTCCCATTTTGGATTCACTGGATCATGCTTCATTTTGACCGACTAAGCCAAATAGTGTAACCCATCGCTTGAACTTTCCTTCAATATTTCCTGCAACCTAGCATTCTTGATTGTTCTAAGCCTCAGCTCCTCTATGAGCGTAGTGTTATCCTCACCATTGACTATGGTTGATTCCAAGCGACTCTAAACATTGAAAGACCAAAAAATCATTTTGGGTAAAAGTTCTTCACAACTTGACTCACATTAGTTGTAACGTCCATTATACAACACATATGTACTAATCTAGGTCAAACTAAATCATCGGAAGACTCAAATTTTTCAAAATTATCTATTTCTGTAAATTATCCAGAAAAATCTATAGATTTGCATGTTATCAGGTTTAGGGTAGCATGCGTGTTGCTTTCCTCGGTCACAATTCATGAACATATTTTTCCCTTCCCTTTTGACAATGAATATATAGTTTTCCTCCAAGTTTTTGCAGAAGGCGTACTAATTTTCTAAACGTATTCCATTTTATAAGGCATGTAAATAGATTTAATCTTAGTTTCTCTCTTTTGCGCTGGTCTTTTTATTTCACTCTGACATAAGCATATGACGACCATACAAACCATCGCCTCTCATCTTCCTAGAGAACTTAACGGAAAGGTACTATGCCGGAAGGTTCTAATGCCATTGATTCCTAAAACTTGGATCTTTTTCTTTTAACCTTTGCCCCTGGTCAAAATAAGTCTTTTGTAAAAACAACCTGTTGGAATACATACTTAAACTCTCAGCTATTGATAATTTTACATATATAGATGTGGCTAAGAACCCAGCATAAATATAGGGTCTGTTCTTTTTTATTTTTAAAATTAATTTTTAGTTTTTGTTACAGTATCTAACTTTCAAACGTAGTATTTTTTTAGATAAGGTGTACACGTTAATTGTAGTATATATTAAAAGCTTAATATTTATACTAGCTAAAATCATAAGCAAATATCTCTTTCTTTGTAATCTTTATTACAAATAGCTAAAATTTAAAAATTTTAATTAAAAATTATAAATCATAATTCACATATATTTGGTAGTGTGTAGTGTCACATATATTTGGTAGTGTGTAGTGTCATAGTGTGTGAGAGAGCTAGCTCGATTAGCATGCAGTGACACTGACAGTGCATGTGCGTCGCTTGCAAGGAAATGCGCTGCACGCCAATTCTTGTTTGACCCGCACATCGTGGCTACAACGTCGGCTATTAATTTTAATATATGACATGAGACCAATCGTGCCTCGGTCCTCGTGCACTCAGTTTATCTAACATGCATTCACCAAGCTCTGGTCTGCATATGCATGTTTGGCCCATCCTCAACTTAATGAGGATTTCATTTATTTGGATCAAAATTTGCAAGGAACAACGGGACATTACTACACAAGTGCAGCAATCGGAGTTAGATGTCTAGTTTAATGTAACATCCAAAAATTTGGAATGTTTAAAACTATAAAAAAAATTTAAAACTTTTTAATGTGTTTTGATGTTAATCGAAATTTTCTGGTTTTTATTTTGGCTTTTTTTTTGAAATTTAAGCTATGCAAAATAATACAAGGAAAGAGACACAATAGAAATAAATAGTGATAATAATAACAATAAAGGAAAATTAATAAAAGAATATCCAAATTTAAATCTAGATGAATTCCCTTAGAAATTGAAAGCCACAAGAAGAATAAAATTCAAATTTGAACTCACATCAAAAACCAAAATTCAAAATCAAAAATTTCAATTTGAACCCGACCCATTTCTTTTCTTCCCACCTACCTTCCTTCTTTTTGGTTCGGCCTACCCCATCGGCCCATTCCTTCTCCTCCCCACTCTCTCTACTTCCTTTGCTTCTAGTCAAGCCATGCCCGATCGGCCCCAACGCACCCACGCCTGCGCCACGCCGCATGTACGAGCCGTCTGTGCCTCGCCCCCAACTCAGCCTGGCGTATCGCCCGCGCCATGCCAACCCATCCCGTGCGCCATGCTAGCTGTACCCGCGCCCGAGCCACATTTGCAATGCTGCACTGCCTGCACTCACATTGTGCTTGCTCCACACTGTGTCACGTCGGCCATGCCCGCGTCGCACGCACGGTCTCGCCGCACATTTGCCTCGCCCATGCTCGTTGAGCACTGCGCCGCCAGTAACGCCCATGTGTGCCGCAATGGTTGACCACCATCATTGCCTCACCCGCATCATGCCACGCACGCCCAATTGCTCCCGTCACATCCACTGTCGTGTCCACACCCTGCTACCACCTACTTCTGTCACCACCACGCCGACACCAATGCTGAGCACTGTGCATATGTCAATGCCACGCTAGCGCCACACCGCCATGATACCACCACGGCACCCCACCGTGAAGCACACCTGCGTCACCCATCTTCCCTCCCCCTCGGCTATTTCAGCCATCGAGTTTCTCTTCTTTCTCCCCAGGCCAACTTAGCCATGATGTCGCGTCGCGCCCACTCACCGATCGTAGCCTTCCCTTGTCGTTCCAGCCAACCTGGCAAGTCCCTCTCATTTCCTTTCATGTCATCTAGTGTTCCTAGGCATCTTCTTCTCACCCTCCTATTTAATCGAAATGCTATGCATTGTAGCTCACCGAAGGTGCCATCTTCTTCAGGTCTGGCCAAAACCACCGCCGCCACTGCCATTCCTTGCTTAGTGCATCTCGGCTTGATTCGTTCCTACTGGAGCATCTCATCGCCGCCCTCTTCCTTCCCCTACCACCGATTGGAGCTCCTTCTGGCCTAGGCACCGACTCCACATCGTCCTCACCGTGTTTCCCCTGGCTCACGCACCAGCCTACCTCGACTCCACCCCACCACAACCGACCACACCGATGAATCCCCCCATTTCCAACTCATGCTCCTCTTACTTTCTCCCCCATCCCACTCTGGCAGCTGCCACCCCTGCACCTGCCCACCAGGCGTGACCCTTAGCCCGCCTTCACACCACCCTGGGCCGCGACACCGCCTCCCCTTGCTTCCTATTCTCTTTAGTGACCTGCTTTTGAGATCGCCATAGCTCTGTCATCATCCTCTCGCTGCCAGCGGGCTTGCCTTGCCATGAGTAGCTTCTCTCCTATTCGGCTCTACTCTGACTTGAGCTTTTTCTAGAGGGATGTACTCCAGTGGTGATAAAAATTAGCATCGGTGGAGGTAACCATGCACTATAAAAGTTGGATGTAACATGCATTACTATTATTATTGCATTCTCAATCAATTTTAGAAAATCTGGTTTAATTAAAAACTGCTAAGTCTTAGGAGTTTTCTTATTTATTGTAGTTTCCAAAGAGTGCTTTTAGCAATTAAAAGAACCTTAAGTCTCTCTTGACAGTTTTGTATGTATTATTATTGCATTCTGTGTGGTGGCTTACTGAGTACTGTTGTACTCACTCTTACTTAACTACCATCATTCAGTCAGTAAGGCAAGAAGAACAAATACTGTTGTGCATTAAAGGAGTCGACAGAGTTAGAAATCAATGAGGCCAAGAACTATGTCGCGAACCCCAGTTGGCTAACTGTGGGCAAGTCTTGAGAGTGCCACATGTGTAAAGTTTCTGCTGCTGCATTTCTTTGTTTTCGACCTACCCGGCCACGAGTAAGTTATTATGGTATTAACTAAGCTTCTGTATAATATGTTTTTTGATATATAGTAATATATCTGTGAGCATTATCTATTAATCTAGATAATAGTATAATAAAATCACAGAGAATCTGAATTTACTAACCCAGGTGCGATGGATCTAGCTAGCTTGATAAGCCAGCCACACCATTTCTCGGAAGGGAAAAAAAGAATTAGATCCCTGTTGCTACATTTATTACTGGATTATTCATACATGATATATTGACATGATGGTGCGAAGAAAAAAAAAAGATACATGTTTGAAGGCTAGACGTGAGATTTTTTTTAGACTACAATGGTGGACGTACACATCTAACACGTAGATCTCAACTCACACATACATGTGTGTTATTCATTAGCACACGTTTAATTAGAGTGAAGACCTATATCTCATGGAATATGGGCACTATTTTCACCACTGAATATATTCACGTATGTATATTCTTTTTTCTTGGACTTAGTCTGAGGAGATAAGTAGAAAATAATTCGTTGGATGTAGGATCGAATTCATCACAGTGGGTTCAAAACACCTGAACCGTCACTGAGCTAACGGTCAGTTCCTAGACGTGAGATTAATTGGGAAAAGAGGTGATGTATCGGACAACCAATGATGCCCAGCCCAGTATACAGATTGGCCCAGATGAAAAGAAAAAAAGATGCCAAATGCGGCCCATCACGTTTCGGGCCATCATTCACTGCCGATTCAATGTTACCCGCCTTCCTATTCAGCCTAAATTCTACATATCCACTCAGAACAAAATAAGCCTAAATTCTACATTTAATGGGATCTATGATTAGAAAAATCTTGGGCACTATTTATGACTAATAAAGAAGGAACAATTGCATATTTATCATTGCAAGCGTGCAATCGGTGATCTGAGCTAGTGATTGCTAGTACGCTAATGCAAAGAAGGGGAACACGATTTTATTTGGTTTCTGACAATTGCGAGCCAGTTTTTTTTTTTAAAAAAAAAAGCCTGAAATACCCTCACACTTTCTTGCTCTCAGCAGTCACCCCTCTTTCCTCTCCTCCCGTTGATCTCATCGACCTGTGGTCCTCGCATGTCTGGACCAACGTGTTAGGTGGTGCATGGCCGCAGTACATACGCCTGCTCCTACCGCACTTCACAGGCAACTGCAGCCACTGCTTGCTAGCATCCACTGTTTAGTATCTTGATCCCTCTTAATTAAACAGCTTTCCTTATTATTATTATTATTATTATTTTGCTGAGAAAACAGCTTTCACTAACTGAGCGACACATCTTCTGAGCATACAAAGCCACAGGGATTTTTTTAAAAAATATCTATATGTCGTTATGTCGTGTCATTGTATAATATTATTAAAACAAAGACGATAAGTATAAGGGTTTGAAATTTTTTGTGTTAATCGGAGAAAAAAGAGAAGAATCTATAACATCGATTTGGTAAATTCGGATTATAATAATGTATATATGTTAATTATATAGTTACGAGAGCTATTATAATTATATAAGAAATACCACTATACTTCAGTCGTGAGTATTAGAGTTGTATAACAAATAAAGTTTTATTTTTTTATATGAACATACACAAAGTGGTATCTAGCAAGAAACTCGGCTAGTTATTACTGCTCTACCGTCGTTAGGGAAATTCGGCACGAAGAGGGTGTAGGAGGAAGGTGAGCAGAAATGTGTCGTGATTTAAGTAATTTTAATTTCAGTTGGTCACCGACACCAGATGTCCGACACATGATTATGGGCACTGTTCACTTGGTTCCTGCTCCCCTTCTCTTGTGTTGCTTTCCAGATCTAAGGCTATCATGCACCCTGCTGACGGTCTAGCTGTGCAGGAATTGCTCCAGTCCAGAGGCTTCTAGGTTCTGAAGGTGTCATGTCAGCAGCATATATACCTGCTGCATCATGTCTAA
Source organism: Melocanna baccifera (assembly GCA_036346265.1). Lineage (NCBI taxonomy): Eukaryota > Viridiplantae > Streptophyta > Magnoliopsida > Poales > Poaceae > Melocanna > Melocanna baccifera. The sequence continues at coordinate 179,514 of JAYEVJ010000288.1, read as the reverse complement.
AATTAAGTGTCTTGGGATGTATACATTTACTAAAACAAAATTATGCATTCTAAATGTTGTGTTGTACAGTTTGATTAAGAAGAAAATATATACTACATTTCAGTGAAGAATTTAGGTGCGCGTTCAGAACTGAATGTGTCATAAGCCACAAAGTGAGAGTTGAATAAAATGTACACCGACTTAGTTCGTTAAATTGTGCATATTCAGAGAGGATTTTCTCAAAGGGGAGCTTTCACCTGACTACTACTACATGGAGGGTTGTAGGTAAAAGAGCCTCCTTGTTAGATGGCACTTCCATTCTTCCACAGCCACACTTCCTGGTTTTGACAACAAAAAAGGTGTCTAATCTCAACTCCTCTGAATCACATGATCTACCTCTAGAGTCTTGCTCTGTCATTTCCTTTGGCATGATTTCGCATCAAAATGGAAGCTATGCTATTGAACCAGACCTTCAGTTCAGGTGTCACATTTCACATTTCCTTCTCATGTCCTGCACAAAAATAGTGATACTGAATCATTGCTTTACGAAAGGAATTTGTTGTTGCGAGTGTAAACATCAGGGAGAGGAATATAAGGGTACAGTGTAACTCTCCTCCTTTCCGCTTTGACGCTTTCTAATCCATGCATAGCATTAGGTCGATGTTAGCTTCGATGATTGTGCTGTCAATTAGAAACCACAAATGATGGTTTTGTAACTAAACTTTTGGTTTCTGCAAGTATCATATGCTCTGGTATCTGATCTGAAATTGTGGAGGAAAGTAGGGTGGATGTTGACCTACACAGCAAAATACACCACAATTATCGAACTCAGCCGAGCTCCCGTACTGTTCAGTGTTCACAAAGAAACATAAGCAAGATTCGCTCTCTTTTTTTTAACTAGAAAGGAGACATGAATTATTTGATTAGTTTAATTAATATGGTACCAAGATTGCATCAGTTTCAGTTAGTACTTGCTTGATCTGATCTTACCAGAAGTAGCAGGAGATCAATGCTTATCTTTTGGGCATGACGTCAAATCGAAGCATGGACCGAATTTTGTGTGTTTCAACAAATTTGGTAGCTGGAATGTTTTAGTAGAAGTAGTAAAGTTTAATGTACATTAAGTTGCAGAATGTAGTATTACACTGTAAAGCACAAAGATTTGCTGCAAAAAGTGGCTTTCCATAGGATTAAGATGCATACAGCTCAATGATCCCTTTCAGTATTGTACTCACAAATTGCATGGCATGCTAGCCTTAAAACAACAACTCCATGGATTGAAACAACCTTTCAGCTACAAGGTGGCCATCAGAATATTGGATGTTTGGCATTACACTGTAGTTAGCATACACCCATCAGTTGCTGATCAAGTCGTTTTGTGCAAATTCCCTGCAAGCTTAAGCTTAATTTCTCAGCTGTGAGCTTAATTATTGGAATTCCCTGTAACAAAAATGCAAAGGACACAGTGTTTTTGTTACGGCTTTGACTTCTATCATCTATATGCCCTGTGCGCATCTAGCTACATATGATTGCATTCGGATACACAGAACATGTATTTTGCATCCGTTAATTAGTATCACATTCAGAGATTGCAATCACATTTAGAACAACTTCTCTTTGAAATGGAAAAGAGAAAAGCACAGGCAAATTTGTCAATTATTTTGTTGACTGAACAATTTGTCAAGTTGCTGCACAGATTTCTCTGTTATGACCTGTAATGACTCTTCAACAGGGGATTAGGTACAGAAGCAGAATAATTTACACGCAAGATTACACATGCAACATACCTAATTCGTTTGACAGATTCAGAGCTGAGGTTAATGATGATGTAAACGCTATGAATTTACACATTACAGGGCAAGCCATTGTATACATGCTGCTCATTGTTCTATTGTAAATATTAACTGCCAATATGCCTTAAAAAAACTTAATTGCCAATAACCTCCTTGGATGCCCTAAATCACAAGCTTAATTAATTTATGATTTGAAAGGTACCTACAAAGAACAACTTGCCATATCATTTAAGGCAGGGTTCGACTGTCTTGAACACTTAATGAGCACTTTCTAGCAGATTAATTGACTGTTATATGCTGCAAAGTTCTACCTAATTTTCTGCCCTTGCACATTGGTCTCGAGCTGCAATTTAAATAGACATCAAATTATTGAGTATTTCACCACACAACACAACTATTAACACTACATAGAGTTTGCAAGTTGGAAAATAATATAGGTGTCTTACTGACAAGTGGCCTCACATTAAGCTAATTTCCCCAAACTTGACATTTTGCAGTGTTACTAAGCTAATTTCCCCAAACTATTATATATTTCAGTTATTCGTGGCAAATTAAGTGCTTTCTTAACTAATTAAACTTTAGTCTTCTAGCTAAGAATGCCTTGGCAACTAAATTTCACGCTAATTTATTACTACTATATGGAGTGAAAGTTGAAACATGGGCCCATATACATGTTGTTTTTCATCATATGACGAGCTGGTCCTCCAAGAGCATTATCTTCAGTACCCTCCCTGCTGTTTGTTCAACTACATGATGCCCCTCATATGGGGCAAAGCAACCTGCAGCAATAGCCACTGGGCATGGCAATATGCCATGGAGCCCTCACTCAGGGTAGCTAGCTAGCTCCTGCCCTTTGGTTGATGCCTTTATTGAGAGGTGTTTGTATTGGCTAAAGTTGATGAGCGTTTGGATAAAAATAAATAATAGTATTTGAAAGAAGTGTTCTTTAAAAAAAAAAGAGAGCGAGCGATGAAAAAAGTGATAGAGAGATACGTACGCGAGATAGAAGTGAGATGCACAGAAGCGGAGTTAACTCCCGGTGAGCCTGGGCGGCTGCACCGACGGTGAGTAGTGGGGGACCCCGGTCTTTCAGACGGCGCCGGCGTAGCTCCCTGCGGTGACTTCCCGGCCACCGGGAGGGCAGCTGGGCAGGCACCCATTAGTCACGTAGTCCAAGTCCAGTAGGCAGTAGCCAATTAGCCGTACATGATACATCGTGGACCAGCAAGCACCCAGGTCCAGCGGCATCTCCAGAATCCATGACTCCATGTCTCCATCCCGTTCGGCCGTTCCCGCGATCCCGTCAATGGACTCGAGTCTGCGCCTTCGCTGCTAGTGCTTGTTTCATTGCTTGGTAGTCCGTAGTCGCAGCTTAGCTGCTCGGCCACTTGGGTGTGCAGTGTGCTTCCCTGGGCCGCTCGGCGCGCGATGGCTGGCGAGGCACCGGCGGCCGCGCCGACGAGGGGACATTGAGGAGGACCGCTCCTGCGGCGACAACTGACCGGCCGACGGCGGCAGCTTCGGGATTCATCCACGGGTCTTCGTCCTCTCCCTTAAATTTGGGCCGACTTCCTTCCCTAAGGTATGGGCTCAAATCGGCTTGATCTATCAGTAGTGTTGATAGATCCGGTTGATTCATGGTTATTTCTCGTTGCTAGTCATGTTACATCTAAACATTGCCACTCAATACTAATGGAAAGTTGGTGTTGGAATAAACCACGCTTCACGTGTGCGCTGTTAGTATAATCTTTGCATATCTGTTTAGCAGTTGCTTTCCTTCTTTAGCAGATCTTTTGTTCTCTGTTTCCTTTGCAAAAGCAGGTGTCGAGCAAGCTGTATATGGCGAAAAATCAAAACCAACCATGGTGCCAAACTCCTGTTATTGCTTTCCGTTTAGTTCTTATTTCCCAATTATAGTCCTTGTAATCTGCTATAAATGGAGAGAATAAACTTGAAAAAATGTGCCGTTAGCGCACCAAAATACATCGTGTCCAATCCAGAAATTGTGTGCGTGAGTTTTTGGTTCATTGCGGTGATCCTCCGAGATCGACATTTGGTATCGAGCGGTGAAATTCGACAAAGGTCGATGGCGGTGACGAGCGTCGTCGCCATCGTCTCGAAGGCGTCGAGACCCAAAGTCCGGCGATAGCGACACGGCGTGAGGTCATGGTGGAACGCATCATCAAGGAGTCCAGCGGGTGGTGGAGTTCTGTTGTTGCGGGCAAATTACCACAGTGGCGTTGGTAATGCAGTGAACTTGGGCGCTTGGCCTCTGGCGTGCCGTGGAGACGGCGGCGTCGGCGTCGCGAGATCGGTGGCGTTGGCGCCATCTGCGCGCGGTGCCGACGGAGATGCGCTCGGGTCATCAGAAGAAAAGTGCCAAAGAGGCATGGCGGCCGTGAAGGTGATGCGGATGGGCGACAAGCGCGTGCGGAGGCGAACGCGAAGCTCCTCAAGCAATTCGAGAATGTGGCATTCAACGTTGGTGAGTCCATCGACGAATTCGCCATGCGTCTTGGCTCCCTCGTTGCGGAATTGCGCGAACTGGGAGAGAACATCGAGGAGGTGCGCGTCGTCAAGAAGCTGCTTCGCGTGGTACCGGCGAAGTACAATCAAGTCGCCGTGTCCATCGAGATGCTCATGGACTTGAATACGATGTCGCTCGAAGAGCTGGTTGGACGACTCCGAGTGGCTGAAGATCGGTGCGGCGCCGAGGCGATTGCGGACGGCGTCGGGCAGTTGCTGCTCACCGAGGAACAGTGGGAGGCGCGCCGGCGTCAGGGCAACGGGAGGCAGCGAGCGCGCATGGACTTCGTCAAGAACAGCGGCCGTGCAAAGGGCGGCGGCCGAAGCGACGACGATGACGACACAAGCAGCATGAGCTCGGGGACAAGTAGACGTTCGCGCCGTGCCAGGCGAGGAAGGTGCTACAACTGTGGCGTACGTGGCCACCTCTCCAGGGATTGCCGTGAGCCGAGGAAGGAGAAAGCACTGCTCGCCAAAGACGACGACGAGCTAGCACTCATGTAAGTCGGGCGCATGGGGGTGTCGTGGTTTAGGAGGTGATTGTTGGAATAAACCACGCTTCACGTGTGCGCTGTTAGTATAATCTTTGCATATCTGTTTAGCAGTTGCTTTCCTTCTTTAGCAGATCTTTTGTTCTCTGTTTCCTTTGCAAAACGAGGTGTCGAGCAAGCCGTATATGGCGAAAAATCAAAACCGACCACGGTGCCAAACTCTGTTATTGCTTTCCGTTTTAGTTCTTATTTCCCAATTATAGTCCTTGTAATCTGCTATAAATGGAGAGAATAAACTTGGAAAAAGCGTACTGTTAGCAGCACCAAAATACATCTGTGTCCAATCCGAGAAATTGTGTGCGTGAGTTTTGGTTCATTGCGGTGATCCTCGAGACTGATGTTGGTACTTTTTTTTAGAAAGATGAAAATTGGTACCAGATTTGGGATAGATGTTAACATTGCTATTCATGAAAAACTAATACTAGAATACATTTCTATTGGAAAGTGAAATTTTGATGTGCTCGGGATGTTCCCATTCCTGCAAGGTGGAATTGTGATGATTAGTTGATTACAGTGCTGATTTGCCTGCTTGTGAATTGTTATGACACTGATGCCTGATGTGTGTGCCTCAATGCCAAATGTGGATGTGATGACACTAATGTCTGATTGGCTCAATGATATGATGATGTGCTACATCAAGTGAGAGCTATTTAAATTACTTTCCAATGTTACCATTACCGGATGGTTTTAAGTTATAAAGACTCAAGAGATGAATTTGCCTCGTAGGCGGGAGTAGCACATTTCTCGTATGTTGTGTTCTATTTCTTTTCAATGTCAATACATTGTAACGTTATATGATACACTAATGTACATATCTATATTTTATAGAATCTCTTCTAGATGTCTGATTGAATTTTTGCTAGTGACTCATCGAAATTTTCGTAATGTTGTATTAAGGTACTTGTTATCGTATCTTGCTTTTTTTCATCTATGAACATTCAAATATGTGCTCGAATTTATTACTATTGCGCTTGTCGACTATTCTTATGTCATGTGCATATAGATTTATTCATGCTTAATCAATGGTGGAGCCAGTATTTTGCCTCGCGTTGCGCCTAGGCTCCCACAAATTCTTGGCTCTGTTACTGGAGGTGTATGATGCATCTGTAACCCCTTCAATTTATTTTTGGAGCGAGATAAAAGTAAGAAGAGTAGAGATGATCAGAGAGGAAGCATGGCACACATTAGTACACCATTTCACATCTTCTGAAGGAGATGATCAGGGCAATGAATTCATGTGTAGAACTCTGTAAATTTTTAGTACATGTTATAACTTCACAAAAAGTACACGTTATAATTGTCTGGATTCATGTCCTCAGCTTCAATCCAATGGCACGAACTGTACGAGCACGCAAGTCATTTGATTAGAAATCAATGCTCTGGATGAAGGCCGAGAAGTTCAGTGTGTGACGTGAGAAAGTGACTGTATGCATGGATAAACTCAAAACAAATGCAAGTCAAATAGATAAGACAACATCACACAGACCATAACTGTCTGGATAAACACCTGATGCAGCATCCATCATGCATGAACAATACATGTAAGACTGTTCAAATCTCTAGTCCACATCATCCACCTCAAGATATGAGCTAGTCTTCTCTTTTCAGAGTTCAAAATACAAAAGAATCAGCACAGCTTAACCACTACTGTCCTCTTCTTGGTAGCACCATCCAGGAACACTGGACTGGGTAAACAAGCCTCCTTTTCTCATGACCATTAGAGAGCAGTAAACAAAATTTGAGACTCCTAACTAATAATCTAAACAAGCCTCCTTTTCTCATGACCATTAGAGAGCAGTAAACAAAATTTGAGACTCCTAACTAATAATCAAGGCAGGCCAAGGACAATGTCCAAGGAGGCAAATCCACGGCCTCTTAAGGATCTTAGTTTTGTGCCACCCTTTAAATATCCCAACCAAGTTCAGAAGTCCATGTTAAATTAGCTTTGTGCCACCCTTTAAATATCCCAACAAAGTTCAGAAGTCCATGTTACTGTACTGCATTCTTCAGTGTGCAAGTTGGCAGAAAACAAGTGTACGCAGATTTGTGACAGAGATATGGCTCACGCATGAAGCGATCAACCCCAAGATTCGTGCTTAATTTTCTCCTAAGGTTCATTAATGGCTTCATTGGGTCCTGTTAATTAAGAAAGGATGGCTCATAAAAAAAAGTTTACTGACATGAACAATACAAAATTTACTAACGAAGCATGCAGTGGAATTGAAAACGATTTAAATATGCTACTACATAAGGAGAGGAAAGACACAATTAATCACACAAATTAGCACCGTCGATCATTAAATCTACCTTGCTGATCACCACCATTTCCATGGTGATGTACTTATCAACTTTTGGACAAGCGCACATATTTGCAGGACAGGGGCGCCCTAGCACGGCAACACGACCGTATATATACGTATATACGGTTACAGTACAGACATACGTACACACCTCATAGTATTACTGTTATGTTTACACTTCTCTTTCTAATTATCTTGCATGACTTGACATGGCACGTAACGTAGGGTCATTAGTACATCATATACTAGGACAAAGTGCAAATCACACCTCGAGTATTAAGGAAATTAAACATCACATACTAATATGTGTCCTCTATGCCGCCGCACTGGTGGCTCGGCGGCCGGGCTTGTGGCCGACGACCGTGGCGAGCGCGTTCCTGACAGCCACCACGACGCCGCACCCCTTCATCATCCCCCTCTCACACTCGCGCTCCATCCCGAAGCACCTCGCCGCCGCCTCCTCGTCGCCGGCAGAGAATTCGAGCCTGTGGGCGCCTGAGCCCGCCACCACGGGCGACGACTGCGCGGTGAACACCGGCGACATGGACGACGTTGACGACGACGACCAGGAGGAGTAGGAGGAGCACGGCGACGTCCGGCGCCCCAGCCTCCGAAGTAGGGTAATCCTGGGGAGGATGGCGCTGGGCCAGCGCTTCCTGGAGGTGGCTTTCTTGGCGCCCATGCCGCCTGCAGTGTAGTATGACGGCGGCGGGGTGAGCGGCGGGAGCGTGGTCTCGGAGGACGAGCTCTTGGGCGTGCCCGGCTGCGACTCCCAGAGGAAGGGCACGGAGCCGGCCGAGGAGACGCTGTAGTAGACCCGGAAGGACGGCACGCTGAGGGTGGCGGCCGCATCCTTGGAGAGCATCTTGGAGTAGAGCTTGCTCCCCTCCTTCGCGTACAGGTCCGGCTCCTCCTTGAAATTCGTGCTCGCCATGGCCAACAGTAGGCTCTCTAGCTTCTTCTAGCTAGCTTGGTAGAGAGAGAGAGAGAGAGAGAGAGAGAGAGTGTGTGTCTGCAAGGGAGAAGTGAAGGAGCTGGCACTTAAGAATGAGAGGGGATGCAGTGCAGTGGCAACCATAGCAAGTGGTTTTATATGCAGTGGCTAGGTAGATCAGCTATTTGCGGCTGCAAGCACAGTAGAAGAAGGCCGTAGTAGCAGTCTACTCCCTGCTGATCGATAGAGAGAGAGAGGGGCATGATTCGAGCTGACTTTTGCCGTCGCCCAACGAGCGTCTGACGCGCCATTGTTGGTAGACACAATCAAAAGGTTTTTGTGTGCTTATATGAAAAAAAAAAACAGGAGACAGAGAATGCGGCTTGCTTCTGTAAGCATGCATGCATGGTGGTAAACTGAGATATTATCTCTCTGTTTTCTCAACTCCGTCCATAGAGAATTAGAGATCTATATTATGCGCATGAAGATGTTCTTATCACACATTGTGTACATACGCAATGGTACATGACACGCCGTCTAATTTACCGCGCATGCATGCCATTGTTTAATCGGTTTTGCTATTGCACAGACGATTGAAATTTTTCTTCATTTCAGTCATCTGAAGTTACACCCTCTGTCGTTTAAAGTTGTACTCTTCGTCACCTAAAATTACAGTGCTAATTCCACTGACATCAACTTTTCCTCTCCGAAAAAATCTCACCCCCTCTAAGAAAAAGAGGATCATCAGATAATGCTTATCTAATGGATGAAAAGGTGATTGAAATAAAAAAATTACAATTACCTTTGCAATAGACACTCCCTTTGTTTAATTAGCAGCTGAAAAGTAGTACACCAATTTTAACTAGTACATATAGTTTGGTAAATTAATGGCACCTCCCCATCGGTCGCCATGCGATGCGAGCGCCCTGTTCCTCACGCAGATTAGTAGATATGGTTTTCTAATGATGGGCGATTATGGGTGATGGCTGTCGCCGCCGCTTGAAAACGACCGATCGGTGTTGCTCTTGCCTCTTCCCTCAGTTTCTCGTTAGCGTGGCACTGCACAACAACTTCCCTTCATTTCATATCAAGTCTTAAACTCATGTGTACCGTCCATTTGGGTTTACCATTTAAAAGATATACTCTAATACCGAAATTTTCCTCCAGAAAACCACCGATGAATATTTGGGTTTACCATCTATATGTAGAAGTACTAACCAATATGTATGGCAAGCTGGACATATGTAGTGTGTAGTTAAAGGCCGTGTTTCATTCTCAGGAGATAATAATAATTCACAGGAGTTTCATTCTCCACGGGGTCTAGGAGCAGGATCAAAAATTTTAGGGAAGAAGAGACGATCTGATCAATATGTGTGCTTAACTCTAGTTTCTTTGTTTTCAGCTCTAAGGTAGGATTTTTTTTCTTGTTTCTTTGTTGTTTGTTTGGATTCTTTGAGTCTTTTTAGTTCTTTTCTTTTGGATTCCTGTGGTCCTCTTTTTCTGTAATATTTATAATTTCTTTCAATTTTAATTTTTAGTAAAGCTCTCCCCTACTTTTTTTCATTAAAAAAAACAAGCCCAGCCTACTACACCGGACAGGCTCGGAGGGTAACATGACAAGCAGCAAGATCCATTGCTGCTATAGGTAGTTCAGAATGGTGATAGCTTATGATTTTTTTATTGTAGATGATCGATTTTTATTGTAGTTGAGTTGACTTATTTAGCATAATTAAATTTAAAAATAGAAAAAAATATGTTAGCCCATCACAGACAATACTAAAGTATACAGAAAAAAAAGAAAACATAAAATAAAAAAAACAAAAAATAAACTCATCACAAATACCGAACGAGACGATTGCGATCGCTGAGCGCGGCCATACTCTAAACATTTTGCTCTTTCTTCTTGCAGGTTATACGCGTCTGCTGTACGGATTGCGCAAATGCAAGGCGACTCCAATTACATCCACGCACAGCCGATGACTGATCTGCAGCAATATTTTGTCTCCAATCCTTGGTCACCACCATCCGGATCTACCAGCAAGTAAAACGGCCCACCAAACAATTAAATCTCCAATGCAGGGCCCATATGAATTTCGAGCAGAGGATCAACCGTAGTTAGCAGCAGGACTAGAATTTGGCGAGCAATTTATGAAGATGTCATCACCCATCAACCGGACACCGATCATACGGGTGTTCAATCTTCTTGACATAAGATTATTGATATAGCACCGAAGATAATTTGCATGTCCTGACGATCTAGCTACTCACCCGCTGTCAGATAAAGGGTTTATTCATTTTTGCTGCGGTTTTTAGTTGAAATTTTTGAATTTTATCTGTTTGTGACAGAGATTACGGAGAGAGATACTCGCTTGTGATTTTGGATGGTACAGATGTTAGGCTTTTAACGTGTACTATAATTAACTTGTAGACTTCATCTTAAAAAAATATTTCGTTTGAAAGTTAGATATTGTAGTAAAAGCCAAAAGCTGTTTTGAGAAGTTGAAAAGAACAGGCCCAAAATAGACTTGCGATTCTTTGGATTTGCTCCACCATACGCTTTGAAGATAAATCCACCAACCGCTAAGTGAATAATATCAAACCCTCAATTCCCAGTGCAAAAGCAAGAACGGTCTTTGATAGAAGCAATGCCTAATTACCCTCCAGATTTGGTTGTGCCGAACAACTTGGAAGAACAAACGTGTAATGCTAGTATATGCAAATGGCAATATGAAATTGTCAATAAACATGGACTAAGTTATATGGACGTGATATAATAGCTTATATAGCCATCCTAAGACATCTAAAACATACTTGGACTCCAATACAAGCAAAAAAGATAACTCTAAAGTTACAGTTGTGACTTTGTTTCGGAGATGGCGGGTGCACGCTCATGAAATCTAAGGCAGGCATGTCGGACCTAGATTTAGCTAATCCAGAATCCACTATGAAACCACTTCACTATTCTCTAGATCAACAGATAGTGCTCACAGAATATATCATTGAATCATTTCATACATAACATAAACCATACCATACATTAATATTTTGGAATCAGAGTTTAATAAACCGCATCGGGTGAAGTTTACAATAAAAGTCGATCAGGCTAAATGGATATATTACATAAATGTGGAAGCGGAAGTGCAAGCAAAAGGGAATGGCACATCTCGCCACAGGCAAGCAACTAGGGTAGGCTGTGTGCGACCGATATTAACAAAGAGTTTGGATAATATTGGTGCACACAAATACCAACTTAGTCAGCATGGCTGGGGTAAGATCTAGACTATAAGAGACTATCCTAATCCTTCTATCTTGTTCACCATCAGCTTCTAGGGCATTGTAGTACGTATAGTGTCCGTGGTCCACATGTTCCGAGGGATTTTGTGAGTGAGGGTTAGTACAAGTAACAGTGCTTCATGAGCCAACACGTAGAATGCATTAGTATATATGCAAAGTTCAACACAAGTAAGCTCAAGTTCTTTTATTTTCTAAAGGCAATATTTGAAAACTATTATTAGAAATTCCTAAGACTTAGCATTTCAACCAAACCATGTTATATTAAAAAGAGTAAAGTGTGCAACATTTATAATAGCGTAGATTTCATCCACCTGTTACATGATTCCATCCAGCATATACTAGTTTTTTCTAGTAGGGTTACGTCTACCAATTATCATCACTAGGTTACATCTACCCAGGGCAAACCAAATTCAGGAGTACATCCACTTAAGGAGTTTTCATCCAACTCACAAATTTTTAGAAATAGATACTAACTCGAGTAAGTTTTCATGCCCGCTCTTGACTGTGGGTATGGGTTGTTCAAACAGTTTATACTCTACAGAGACTGTACACTTTACCCACAAGAGATAATCAACTTGTTATGTTTCACATATTTCTTTGAACATGTGAATCAAGAAGATCACCATTAGGTCATTATAATGCATCACTCAGTGTGAGTTACACCTACTAAAGTTTCATCTTAGTGATGTTACATCCATCACACCAAAACTCCCTCTTGTACCACACAACAGCTTATACCAGCGACACAACCTGTGTCTATGTTGACTTAAAACTAGTGACACAACTAGTGGGTCACTCTAATAGTGCAATGTGCACTGATGGATGCAAATTAATTAGTTAGGTCATACCCATTATAGTCTTATGGTTGTGCTATTTTATATTGGGAGGTCATCACATGATTCAATTCTTAAACTTATCTAGGTGTTCTTACCACAAGCTATAATTCTCGTGTTACATTCACATCAACTATCTTACTGTCCGTCCAGATATGGTAATAACAAGTTTTAGGATTTTAAAAAAATACAAAACTAAGTTATCTTAAATATACCAGTCATTTCCCTCCAATGACCGCCCAAACAAGTTTTATGATTAAAAATGATGATAGGGCAAATAAATGTCCTGATACTTAAGCAAGACTAGCATTACGCTTAAGTACAACTTATCACTAGTAAAGAAGAATTATGTGATCCAAGAGTCCAAAGGATGGTATATTAATATAACATTGAGTAGGTATATATCTATAACCTTGAATTTAACATACATTTATATAACATATAATAGCATGCAATTTTATATTCTAAACAAACAAAAATTTGCATAAAATGTAAGTTTAATATAATCAAAACGTTGACTCGCCTAACTCACAAGTGAGTTAGTCTTGAAAATCCTGAGTTGTCTCGTACTACGGCTCTTTCATGCTCTCATACTCTACTCAGATGATCACATCAGAAAATAGGCAAACACGTGAGCAAACAAATAAATTCAAATAAACTCCAAATTGAACATTCCACTTCCATTAGATAGATCTTGAATTTAGATAAATTTAGAAATAAATTTTATTAAATTTGGAGTTAAAATGAGTGAGAACGGGCTCTCTAAAATTTAAATTTAGATTAAATCTAAAAATTAACAAGGGAGAGAGTACTCTCGCTAAAAGGTGGGGTCCACCAGATTTTAAAATTCATTTTTTATTTAAATTTCTTAAAGAAAAGGCCCAAAGGCTAACAAGTGGGGCCATGTACTGTAGTCATAGTAAAACTGACCCACATGTCAGTGGCTCTTTCTGACTTTACCGATTTTAAAAAAGGTTTCTTAATGGCAGCTACGCACATGTCATAGAGACAGAGGATTAAACTTAATGAGCTGGGCCCACTGGTCAGTGAGGTTAGCCATTACTAATGACAATCATTAGGATTAAACTAATTACACATTTAAACTAATCCTACACGCTATAGTAGCTCTCCCTCCCGTCGAGCAAGACACAGCTTGTTGCCAATGAGAGGGGCTGCGGCGGCTAGATGGAAGGGCCAAAATGGAACCCTCAACTCAATCCGAACCTCTAGGTGAGGCAGCCTGGCTTGATTTCGGGCACGAGGTGGTTGGTGACGAGCCTATGTGTCGGGACCCGGAACAACAACTCCGAGCCCCTCTGTGTAAATCGCACTATCCCAGGAAAAGCTAGTGCACACAGGTTTAACAGCAATGTATATCATGCAAAAATAACCACGAGATATTATTAAACGAAAAATACAGCCTTAAGGCCAAGTCTTACAATAAGGGCACCAGGCCAACAAAATAAACGAAAAAATGGAAAGATAGCAAAGGTGGCAACGACCCATCCAATTTCCCACGAGCGAATGATCGTAAGACGCGCCCTACTACCAAGTAGTCCTCACCGTCGTGAGTCGCCTCAAGTCCGGCAACAGATTTAGCAAGGTGAGTCGTATACTCCCAAGGTAAGCAAGTAAATGCTAACTTAAGTTACACCAGAATTATAACGAGTTGATGCATGCATAAGGGATTTCAAAGGAAAGCTTAATAGGGCAATGTGCGAAAGCAATACTTGAATTTAAATACAATAACGTAAATACGAAAAGCTGAATTTTAATACAATATATGAAACATTGTTTTTAACAAGTATTATCGTTAGTGTAGGCTCCAGCCCACACTAACCTATCCACGGGAATCCACCCGGACCAGAACCAAGACTGCTGTTTGTTTGCTCAAAAACCAAGTTTATAAAATCCAAGTCTAGTCTGTGACAACTTTACTCAGCATGTCCATGACCGTGGACACGGCTACCCAGGATAGATTTAAACTCTGCAGAGGTGTACAACTTTACCCACAAGACATTCCCTCTCACTTGAGCCACGCGATCAACACACTGCCTTAGGTGTGCGGCGGAGAGTTCATGACAAGGCTGTTCCGATGATCCATCGCCAAAATAATCGCGCCGCCACTAAGGTTTCACCACAACTTGAATCCACGAGTTGGGGCCCCCTCTGGTGCCATGTGAGACTTCCCACAGCCTACGCCGCGCTCACATTCAGCCTATAGCAAGACTATGTTTGGAACTTCACAAATTACTTAGCCAGGTCTGTCCTATACCGGACTTTTGGTAGTACGAAGTGACTTCGTAAAATGAATCACAGAAACGGTCCTTATGTTGGTTTAGGCCCATCCCTATTCCCCCGTACACGACAATCAACCAGGTGTCACCAAACACGAGGCATGCCGGTACCCACCACCTAACCATTAGCCTAAGTCCAAAACATAAGTTTCTAATTTCATTTTTAAACAATTTTCATAAACCATCCTTGACTCACCGAAGTCAAGAACTCAATTTTAAATCGTCATTTCCTGTGAAAGACAATAATCCCACCTAAAATTATACTAAGCCAGGCTAAGCATTCTACAAAATTTCTAGTCAATACTATGGTACTAACTAGTTTTCAGCTAGGGTGACAAGGTATATGAATTCAAGATTCAAATTGGCCATATACAAAGGATCATGGGTATATCTAAAATTCAAATCAAATTTGAATTACATTTGAATAAAGATACGCATGCATATACAGTAAAACAATATAAATAATTTAAAATATTAGGTTCAACATGGTCAAAGGTGTAACTTGCCTTGATCGAAGCCCTACGGGGAATCGTCGAACTCAGCGTCTCCGGAATCGTCGAAATCTAATGTAAAGAGCCAATTCAAAGAAAATTCAAAACAAAATTCAAATGAAATCCAAATAACTTCCAAAAATTATAAAATACTGGAAGACAGAATTTTGAATTTTGGATGTGGGTCAACAATTCTTGAAAAGGAATTGAGGCTTTTAAAAGAAATTGGAAGTTTTAATTTAAATTTAAATCTTGGAATTAAAAAATATATTCAAACAAAATTTAAATAAATTTCAAAAATTCAAAATTATTCCAGAAATGGATAGATCATGATTTTAGACAAATTTAGAAATTTGAATGGGTCAATTTGGAGTTAAAATGCAAAAGTTATAGCCTTCCAAAGTTTAAATTCAAAATAAAAGAAAAAGGGGTATTTTCTGGTTTTATTTTTAAACCGAAAAGGATTTATGACGTCAGCACGAATTATTTTTCTAAAGGAAATCACAGTTTATGACGTCAGCCCTAGGATTAATATATTCGGGTAGAGGCTGACATGTGGGGCCCGGGTGTCATGGACCGAGTCCATGGACCCGAGAGGTGGGTGAGGTGGCAGGCGGGCGCGCGGAGGCGGGGGTGGCGCTGACGTGGCTTCCACGTGGCTGCCACTCGGCACCACGTGGTCGCTACGTGGCTGCCACGTCACGGCTTTACGCCGATGTGGCTGCGTGCGCGCGAGGTGGCGCGGGGGCGCTTGGGTGGCACTGGCGTGGCGCCCAGCTGGCGCTCCGGTGAGCGACGGTGCTGGCTGGTGGTACCAAAATGAAGAGGGGGACGCGGGGAGCACTCGGGTACCTTCTGCGACACTTGGGGATGACCGGAACGGAAGATCGGCGGAGAGGGGCGGCGGTCGGAGGAGGGTTCACGGCGGCGGAGCAGCTCCGGTGGCGCAGCAGCTCGGGGAGTGGTCGCCGAGGATTGCCTGGGCACCAGCAAGGTCGGGGAGGCGTCGGCGAGGGGTGAGGGGGCTCGAACCGGCGGCGATTGCTCGCGCGGAGTTGCTTGAAGCCGCGGAGGGGATTCGGGCGCAGGGAGACCTTCGGGGCTTGATCGTTGGGATTGAGGAGTGCAGGGGAGGCGGTGTGGGTAGAGGGTGCCCGGGGAGGCCTTTTTATTGCACAGGGAGGAGTAACGGTCGCGCCCATCTCGCGGAGTTGCAGCTCGGAGGTTTAACGCGACGGTGGTAATAGCCGCAATTACGCGCGATTATGCCCGCAATGGGCGCATGGAGGTGTAATGGCTATTTGTTGTCGGCGCAGGCATCAATCGGAAGGAAACCGCTTTAAAAGCTTCGTTCGCGCTTTAATGGCGGCAATGGCGGAGATCGCGCGAGGAAGAAAGGAAAGAGGCGGGAAGACGGAGCGACACGGAGGCCCACCGGTCACCGAGAGAAAAACGGGAAAGAAATCGGGCGGTGGTTCGATTAGCGGCGGCGTGGCGGGAGAAACGGGTCGTCGGGTGATGCGCGAAGGGTAAGTGAGGAGGTGCGGCTGACATCCCATCCGGCAAGGGAGACTTGATCTGAGCCGTTGGGGTTTCGGGCGGAGGGTTAAGTGAACGCGGACGGCCGGGATAGAATCCGACAACGACGAACAGTCCCGATCGAACCACGTGGCGGCAGGCGCGAGAGGAGCGGTGAAGCGGTAAGTTGTGCGCGGCGGTGAGGATTAAATCCGGCGCGGGAGTGGACGGTCCGATGCACGACACGCGTCGCACGCGGAGAGAGGGAAGGCGGGGAGGGGGTTTAAGTTTGATCGGACGGCTGAGGGGGAATCCGGCGGGCGGAGGGGCTCCGATGGGCGACACTTGTCAGCCCGAGGAGGGTTTTAAGATTTTCTTTCTTTTTGATTTTCCAGAAATGCTATTAAACTTTAGAAAACTCAGAAAAATACCAAATAAATTTTGAAAAATCCAGAAAAATTCAGAGAACTATCTGGAGCTATTCTAGATTTAATAAAATATTTTCCACTCATTTTAACAAGTATAATTTGCAAAGGAGCAATTTGATTTTAAAAGGGAAGGTTTTAATTCTTTCTAAAATCTGAAAAAATTAATATAACCTCATATTTGACTTTAGGAAGCTGAAATACATTTGTTTTAACTTTCAGTAATACAATAAATTAATTTTTGACTTTTATATATTAAAGTTTATAATTTTTCTCAAATCAGGACTTTGACATAACTCCAGAAAATTAAATAAATTCCAGATTTAATTTTAAATAAAGGGATAAAATTTTGGGATGTTACACTATGTGGTAGCAAATCACCATAGCATGGCACCACGGCGAACCAAGGAACTAGAAGCCATTTACTTGCTAGGGGAGTATCTAGAGGCTAGGAGGAACTCACCAAAAGTAAGGACGGGGCTCGAGGATAAGAGAAATGGGCTATCGACGTAGACTCGGTTGGTGGCGAGGAGGTTGTCACTGATCGCTCACTGGAGAGGATGAAGAGGGGTGGCGAATCTTGGGGCATCTTTAGGACTCTTAGGCAAAGCTCCAGACGCGGGGAATCGGATGGTGGCGCAGTGGTTCTCCGTCAACATTAGCAGGGGCAATTTGGCCAGAGCAGAGGAAGAAGAGGTGTGGGGAGGCATTCGGGGGCGATTGGAAGCGAGGTGATGCAATTGGGGCCATGAGGAGGATGATGTGTGGGCTTTATAACCGAGGGGAAAGGAGATGGTTGTTGGGCCTTCAATGTTGCACATGGTTCAAGGGCGGTGACACTTGGTGCACGGCCTGGGCATAGGGAGGGGCTAGCGGATTCGACGTGTAGCGTGGAGGGCACGTGCGAGGCAACGGTCGACGAAGATCTAGGCACGTAGGGGCGACGCGATATGGGAACAATGGACATGGGCGCAGGGAGGATGTGGTGTCGGGGGGAGGAAGGAGAGGGGGGTCCGAGCATGGGAGGGGCTGACATGCATGCAAGCGGTGCTGTTGGCACACAGTGGTGAGGCACCACCATGCTGTGGAGTAGGCAGGCATGATGTACACGATGGGCAAAGTGGCTAGTGCACGCATGGCACAGTCAGCACACACGCTGGGCACAGACTGGCGGCATGGGTCGACTTGGGCCCAGGCCGACAGCCAGGTGGCCAGGGGAGAGGGGAGGATGTGCGAGGCCAAGTCCAAGGGAGGTTTGGGGTTTTAAAATCTTTGAAACTCGAGTGAAATTTTAATTAATCTTTGAATTTGAAATTCCAATTTGAATTTTTATTCAAGCAAACTTCAAGGTTCAAAAAATGGGATGTTATAGATTCTACCCCCTTTAAACAAAATCTCAACCCTGATATTCAAACTACTTAGAGAGTAGAAACGGGAAGTCTAACTTTAGTTGATCCTCATGCTCCCATTGAACTTTGTAGATACAGATGATCTGGTGCCTTCTTTGCTTTTCTGTGACATCGAGGATCTTGATCGGACGCTCTGGATAAGTCAGGCCTTTCTGGAGCTTCATGGTCTCCATCGAGATTTGATCTTCAAGTACTCTAAGATATTTCTTGAGTTGTGAGACGTGAAACACATTGTAGACATTTACCAAACCTGCGAGTAACTCCAGTTGGTAATCCACTTCTCTATGTTTAGCAGTGATTGGGAATGGGCCTATTGTTGGGATACGAGTAGGCTACACTAGCGTAAATTAAAAAAATTCTACCACGTAAACCAAAAAGCCATACGAGTAGGAGATCATAGATTGTTACCACTAGACGCGTAGTGCAGCAGAAGTAGAGTTGAAGCAGTCGATTCAACGAAGAGCGCATCGGTGTAAGCGAAAGTAGTCGATCGTCCTCCGGCCAACCGTCTCCTCCTTGCGATCGTCCCGATCAGCACCGTAGTCGTAGCCGCGCCTCTACCAAGGTCCACATGTTCAGGGAGGGAACACCGTGTGTCGGTGTACTAGCACCAGTGCACACGATGGGGGTTATGAGAGGCGGCAGCTAGGGTTTTTGGGATGTGGCCCTCAGCGCCCGCACCTTTCATTATATAGCCTCTAATCGGATCCTTATCCGATACGAGTGGAGATCGAATCCCACTCGAAAACTATCATCCGGATCCTTATCATTCCAGCTCATTAAGTGTGTGACCCTATAGCTTTATGTACATTTGGCTATGGGTCGAAAACTTCTTTCCGATCTATAGGTCGGTAGCGGTCCCTAGTAGGACATAACGACCTTCAAATATACATAAAGATCATATCAGACGAACCTATATAATACTTATGTACCGACCCCTTTGCCTCACGATACTAGATCGAACTCAAGGCGAGAAGCGTGCCATCCTATGATTGCTCGATCCTTCACTCGAACCTGTGATGGATTACTCAGTTATGATTGACTCTTCAACCACATTCGGCATGGACATATACTTCCTTAATCCAATCACATGAGGGGCCTAGAGATATCTCTTCTGTTATATAGGAGGGGCAAATTCCATCTTGATCGCTCATATTCCTCCGCATGTTTCATAGTAAATCCGAAAATTATCTTTATGACCACCCAGTCATGGAGTAATATTTGGTAACTCATAAGTAATTTATTACATATGTAGAAAACAATGACGATCTCAGGTCTAAAGATCCTACATACACTATATATGAGACCAACTGATGACACTTAAGAATATAACAATTCCTGCAGTGCCTTATGGTGGGTCAATCCAACATCATGTTCTCTAACATGTGTCCACATTATTGATTTGATATCCCATATCCATGATCCATGAAACATAATCATCAATCAATATATGTGCTGATCTGTAAATCATAATTGTCCCATATAATAATATAAGATTAGGGATAATTTAGAATAATATCAAAAACATAAACAAAGAGTTTCATGAACAAGTCACATACTTATTGATCAATATGAAAGATATTTATTCAAGGGATAAAATAATATATTATTCAAAAGATCATAAACATAAAAGTGATATAATTATCTTCATGATTGCATCTAGAGCATATCACTAACACCTATATATCTTGGCATGAGCTTGCCTTCAACTTTAAACCTCCGAATTCATCAAAGAGGTTACACCTTGAGATAGACATAGTCTCTAACTTCAAAAGTCAACTCCCTATGATGATTATCAGCATAACTCTTCTGTCTAGAATAGGCAGCTTATAGTCGGTCTTTGACGAAGCGAACTTTCTCTTATGTCTACTTTAGGGTATATGGCCTAAAGATATAACATTCTCCTGCTTTTGACCAATGCAAAAGGATTCTGTACTTCCTTCCATGAAGAGCTTTGAATAGAGATATATTTGTCCTACACATGTGGGAAAGGAAACGAGACACACTGGTTTAAGGGTATTAGAAAAGTGAGCAGTTTGCAAAACCACACCTGAGGCCTAAGCGAATTAGTTCAAGGAATCTCCATGTAGTACAAGGCATGACAAATACGAGCTATTAGAGCCAAGATTGAATATGACTCTTTGAAAAACATGCATGAGTGTGTTAGGTGTAAAACCTATGTGAATAATGGGTTAACAGATTCCCTCATGTATGTGGTGGATTTGATCCACTTTGTAACCACGTGGCGAGTTGGAGGGCAATGCAGAGCCCCTAAAGATAAGGAAGAAGATGAAAAAGTTGTAAATGGCGAAGAAGGCAGTGTTATGTTGAGTTTAGTATTTAAGGGGTAGGTAGTCGAGATGAAGATGATATGGTAAGGGTGGCAATGACGTAGTATAGTCTAAGACATGCGAGGGATCAAAGGAGGAGGGGAGGGAATGTGGTAAGTATTAGGGGTAGGTCTTTAGTTTGAATTTAATCAATTAGTCCAAAATACATCGTTTTTTTTTTTTGGAAAAAAAGTAAGTAGGATGTAAGAAGAGTCTTGACGTAAGAAGTCTCTCTCTTGTTTTTGCCATTAGCCAATGGGGTCAAGGAGTGCTTACGGTAAAAAAACAAAAATAACTCCGGATCAACCTACCGCAGAGCGAGCAACAATTATACAACACAACCGCGACGGATGCATGCATGCATGTCCCACGCACTGGGACTGGACACATAACGCAAGCACGAATGCTCTAGTTAATACGCTGTTCCATATGGATGGTCCAAATTGGTCCAAAAAAGTTTGGTTTGGGCGTGCGATGCGCGATTGAATCTGTCGACACGTACGTACGTACGTACGCCTCCCGTTTATTTGTAGTTGTAGGACCCTGCAACAAGATGCGTAGGTGTACGTGTTTAAGGCTATACTGGCGTGTCATGTGTGTGTCGGTGTGCTGCATGACATGCATGGGATAGCGGGCTAGCTAGCCCGACATATGCACGCGTAGTTGCGGCGGTAGTAGGCAGGCAAGATCAGGTGATCATCAGGTGCGCGCACATGCATGCATGACCAATCTGAAGATACAAGTACGTACTGCACAGTTGTTTGATGAGATGCACAAGTAATTTCACCCATTACTACTTTAGTTGTCACCGGAGTCCATTTTAGTCCGTTCTTTTCGGTCGGTTTTTATCAGTTAATACTATTTATCTTACTTATCAATCGTAATAAAAAATTATCAGTTATAACCTAAAAGAACATGGCATAATCTAATTGGATCTCTGGTGAGCTCCAAAAGACTGGTTGATCCGGTAGAAAAAATATCATTTCGTACACGGTATTGCTATTTAATTTCTATAATAAACGATAAATACGGTGTTATTTAGCTAATTCTACTTCTCTCAGATGCTACTGAACTGGTGTCCCTCGATAATGAGGCCAATAATACGTTTGTCCTTGCACATATAAACGCAGCGTTAGGGGGTGATCGGAATAGCGATGGCTTTTGGCTGAAAAAACACTGTAGCTGGCTGAAAAAACACTGTAGCTGAGTTAGTGGATAGTGTAGTGAATAGTGAAAAAAAAGCTGAAGCTAGAAGCTGAAGCCGAAAAAAGCCGAAACGATCACCCCCTTAGCGTTTGTTTGTTCCGAAGTCCACACCATTTGTGATGTGTCGATATTTCTTTTCTTTGCATAATCATCGTGTGGTTGCTTTCTTAATCTACTTTTTCAAAAACAAAAAAGGGAAAAGGAGAAAGAAACAGTGATTTATGAAGGCCCAATTGAGAAAGGTGAGTTGACAACAAAAAGGGATAAAAGTCTGGAGACGTCAGACGTGGAGTGTTGAACAACACATAGATTATGTATGCCAATCTGGTTGTTTAGATGATATATAGCGGGAAAATAATGTTCTTGATCTTCTCTATCTTCGTGGTAATTGTGGAACCACACCGATTGATTAAGGGAAAATTTTGCCGCTAAATTTTTCGGCCTCTCACTTATGTCACTAAACCATTAGGTACATATTTGGTTTTGTCATTCCAACCCCCATTCTATCAGGTCAACAGCATTTAATCATCGTTAAAAAATATACAAAAAAACTAAAGAAAAATTAACAAAAATCATAGAAAATTCAGAAAAATACCAGAATCACTAGCTTCTGAATAGAATTCTTATAATTTCACAAAAAATTTGACACTAGAAAAAAATTTAAGGATATTTTCCCTTAAATGCCAAGAAAGATTGAAAAGTTTTACTCGGTAGTGTTAAACTTTCCTAGCGTAATTTTTCACAAAAATGAAGTTTTTTGTTTACAAGTGATCCACGAATTTTTCTGTATACTACAGTTCTTTTTTTTGTATTTTCTATATTTTTCAGATTTGTTTACAATTTTTTAACGGTAAAACCATATTGACTTGACTGGAATTGGACGGAGGTGGGAAAAACAAACATATACCTAACGGAACAGTGGCATTAGCAAGACATTGGAAAATTTAGTGACAAAAGTAAGAAGTGGACTGCAACTAATAGCGTAAACAAAATTTTCCCATTGAGTAAAGTTGAAGTGTTAGGCTCTATTTCGAATACACGAATTTCATATGACCAGCACAATTCTTTCCAAATTCTTGTCGAATTTCTTTCCGATCGGTGCCTCGCTAAATATGCGTTAATGCGTTATTTGGGCAACTGGTGTCTTCAGAATGATTTTTTTTCTTAAAACATGAACTTTTTAAATTTTATGACGCAACAGGACCATCGCAACATGTGTTTTGAAATTCTGAACTGTTCACATGTTAGTTTGCTGTACGTAGTTATGGATAAATAATTTCGTATTCTTTTCGTCTTCCCGGTGTTTTCCAAACTAACAAAAAGTTACAGTGAGACAAAAGAACAAACTTGGACAAAGTTTGACCTGTGCACAGGCCCCATGCACGTCAACTTTTGTTTGATTTTTTTAGACCAACTTTATTTACTTTTAGGAACTTTAGTTTGATTTGATGTAAAAAGAAAAAGAAAAGACTTGTCCAAATGAGGGTAGTTTGTCTTCCTCTTCTTTATATTCGAATAAGTGGGCCAATCTGGCTTTGAACCGTTTCTTTTCCAACCCCAAGTTGACAAGGCCCATCTAAAATGGTAATTGGGCTTTTCGTCCCTCGGCCATCTTGCAAGGTAACATGGGCAACAACTTAAAAGATATCTTTTTCGGCTTTTTAGTAAGGGACTAAAGCCTCTAAAAAAAGTACGGGACCACAGAGTTGCTGATTTACAATTTATAACTAGCTAGTATTCCTACACATGAACATTAGTGCAATTCTCACCACAGAATGAAAAGATATTGGTCATATTTTTTTAAGCTATGATTGATAGGTCTGTTAAATAATACGATAGACAAGCTAAAAGCCAACTGAAAAACGGAAAAGAATGGGCATTGTATACAGGATTTGTTGCTGGGAAAGTGTAGAAATGTGTGCTTCGAGCAGTTCTTCACCCTGGCACGCAAACTGAGTGACATATCATAAGTGGAAACCTCTTCTTCTAATGCAAAACCAATCGGTCCAATTTACATTGAGATCAGCGAGTCGATGGATGCAGAGGTATCTGCTGGGCGTAAGTTGTGCAGGCCCTGCAGGGACAGGGTGAGTGGTTTGTTGGCTGAATGATTTATATACAAACATTCTGATGCCGACTTATGCAGCGAGCGTCGATATGTCCGAGTGGTTAAGGAGACAGACTTGAAATCTGTTGGGCTTCGCCCGCGCAGGTTCGAACCCTGCTGTCGACGACTTTCATTGTCTTTTTCTTTCGTGTGTAGTATCCTTTTCCTTTTCTTTTTTGGCATTTTAACCACTTGTAATATCTGAGACTTCGAACTATGGTTGCTTGGTGAAACTCTTCCCTCTTGGATGGTTGTCTGGTAGTTGCGTTTCTGTAAAACCCACACAGATACAATGCAAAGAGATTTCCCAAACACCCAGCTAGTTGTGTTCTTGTACTTGCTTTTGATCCCTCTCCTTTTGGTTTTAATTTGGTTTGTGTTCTTTACCTTTCCTGCTTGCTTTTCTTTTAATTTGGGGTGTGCAATGATGGTTAAGTTATGGAATAGCAAGATCTTGTTTGGATCCATCCTTCTAGTGCGTAAGGATTGAAGATTTTTTTTGCGTGTTTGCTCAATTTATTTCTTGTTCTTGAAGAACAAATAGAAAGTCTTGGTTTTGACTGTGCTTGATCTTCTCTAAGGTTGTTTGGGCTGGATTTCTTGTAGTAACCATCAATTTTTTAGTTGAATTCATTTGATTTTGGTCTAAATTGATTTCACCTTGTTTTGGAAAAGCTGTTGCTTTTTGCGAGGAGCGGACCGTCCGCTAATGCTGGTAGTACAAGCTAGCTCGTTTATCATGGTTTTTTCGTTTTATGTTTCCATTGTACAAGCTCATCCACGGTCCTACTGATTTTACGGAGGACTTCAACCTATCACCTTAGCCACCAAAATAAGCAAAAGAAAATAAGAAAAACACGTTGCTTGAGGTTATATTAAATAATTTGGTTCCAAGTTCTTTTAAGAATGAAAAAGAAAACAGTATGTATGAAGGACACTACTGCAAATATATTATAATTCTTTTTTTAAAAGACAATATATTCTAATTCTATATCGTAAACTTTAGAGAAGAAAACTCTGCATTAAGTGACTCAACTACTTGATAATTGCATACAATATTCACGAATGCTGCGGTGCCTATATTGACATGGTATATTTTACAGATTTGATGTATAACATTCAACTAAAATTTTTAATGATTCGTGCTGTGTTTCTAACCTTTGCATGTGCTTCCAGACTCATGCATGACTTGTTAGTGATATGCTTTAAAAATAATTATAAAGATGGTTATATCACTTCTATGTTTATAATTTTTTGAATAATATATTATTTTGTCCCTTGAATTTTTTTATATTGATCAATAAGTATGTGAGTTGTTCGTGGAACTCTCTATTTATGTTTTCATGTTATTCTAAATTATCTCTGATCGTATATCATTATGTAGGACAATTATGATTTACAAATCAGCACAAGTATTGATTGATGATTATATTTCACGGATCATAAATATAGGATATCAAATCAATAATGTAGACACATGTTAGAGAACATAATATTGGATTGACCCACTAGGAGATACTACGGGAATTATTATATTCTTAAGTGTCATTAGTTGGTCTCACACATAGTGTATGTAGAATCCTTATATTTGAGATCGCTATTATTTCCTACATATATAAGAGTTTACTTAGAGGTTACCAAATGTTACTTCGTAACTGGGTAGTTATAAAGATAACTTTCAGATTTACTATAAAACATATGGAGGAATATGAGCGATCAAGATGGAATTTGCCCCTCCTATATAGCAGGAGAGATATTTCTGGACCCCTCGATGTGGTTGGATTAAGGAAGTTTATGGCCATGCCGAATATGGTTGACTAGTCAATCACAACTGAGTAATCCACTACAATTTTGAGTGAAGATCGAGCTATCATAGGATCGTACGTTTCTCGCCTTGAGTTTGATCTGATATCATGAGGCAAAAGGATCGATATATAAGCTTTGTATAGGTTCGTCCGATATAATCTTTATGTATATTTGAGGGTTGTTATGTCTTGTTAGTGATCGTTATCGACTTATGGACTGGAAAAGAGTTTTCGACCTATAGCCAAATATATATGAATCTACAGAGTTACACACTTAATAGGCTGGAACAATAAGGGCCCAATGATAGTTTTCAAGTGGGATTCGATCTCTATTCGTATCGGATAAAGATGCAATTGAAGGCTATATTAGGAGAGGTGTGGGAGCTGAGTGAGGCATCCCGAAACACGTCCATCAAAACCCTAGCCACCACCTCTCACAATCCCTGCCGTGCGCGCTGGTGCTAGTACGTCGACATACAGTGTTTTAACCCTGGACGTGTGGATCTTAGTAGAGGTGCTACTACTACAGCGGCGCTTATCGGGATGATCGCGAGAAGGAGACGGTTGGCTGAAGAATGATCGACTACTTTCACTACATCGATACGCTCTTCGTTGAATCAGTTGCTTCAACTCTACTTCTGTTGCACAACGCGATCTATGATCTTTTACTCGCACGGCTTTCTGGTTTACGTGGTAGAAAATTTTAATTTGCGCTAGCGTAACCTACCCGTATCTCAACATGGCTCCTCCAGCTTTGGCTCCGACGAGCAAGCGAGTGCTTGTCAGAGCAACCATTGCTAGCAAAGCTTGAGCCAGCTCCGGCTCGCTGTCGCCGCATGTTACCGCAGCCAAACTCATCCTTTCGCTGAATTCCCTTTCCTTCTCAATAAACTACTTTTTGAGTTGACTCCAGTGGTGGTGCAAGAGGAGGGGCGCGGTGGCCTGGGATAAGCAAGGGAGGGCCAGTGGGCCTTGTCGGTGCTAGCGGAGCTATCGAGTGGTCCATGGCGTTTTTAGCTTCTTGTTCACTCATTTTAGCATATATAACTCCCTCTCACTCAAATTTGCAGAAATAGCCCTATCTCAAACCGTGGAAGGAGCATTAGGTGACACATGTCATCTAATATTGTCTGGTACCGCATTAGATGCGGGACACATGGGAAACATGCATCAGATCACTTTTTGCGCTTCCATACTATGGCAAATGACCTACCGTGCTCTACCACATCACCTTTTCAATAGCTAGCTAGTGTGAGTGCCTCGAAGTGAGTTCTAGTGGGGAGAATTTTTGGCTTCTAATTCAACCCTCGTCTAGCACAGGTTTAGCTTATGACGTGCTTGGAAGTCATCAGCCAAACGAGTATTTCATGGAAAGCAGACACGGACACTACTACAAAAAGTTTATATTAGATGCCTCATCACAGACGGTTTATAAAAATCACCTGTATTAAATGCAATCACAGATGGTTCTGGATAAGAACCGTCTGTGATATTGGCAATATCACAGACGGTTCTTATTTAAGAACCGTTTGTGATATGTTTTCCGCTTCACACACCCTTAAAATTTCATAATTTCCCACCTGAGTTCGAGTAGAATTCCGTTTTGACACACCTTCAGTAAAATAGGCATAACTTTTGCACACGGTGTCTGTTTTCGATATTCTTGTACTCGTTGGAAAGCTAACGACGAACCCGATAAAAAAAACAACTACTTGTCGCCCTCGAAGACCCCCCCAAATCGGCCATCTTTAGCCTCAAATTTCCATCGTAAGTTTTTTTATTTCTGTTTTTGCCAAAATTTTTGATCTTCTCTTCAAAATTTGGGGTTTATCTCAACTGCAAAGTTGTAGATCTCGTTGAAACCTTTCAAATGAGTATATATAAACCATACAGAACTTTGTTATTTCATATTTTGAGACTAGTTATTTATATTGTATCGATATATATATATCCAATATCATAGACAGTTCTTAATAAGAACCATCTGTGATGCTTTTACAGACGGTTCTTATCAAAAATCGTCTATGATAAATTGGTCTCTGACCGCTGGACCCGTCAATCCTCTGCAACCCAATTGCAGCCAATAGAAAATCGACCAAACCACATCCCACAGATCATCCCACCTCTCCCTCCCCTATAAATACTCACCTGAACCCATCCCCTACCCTTTATGCGCTCAAAATCTCTCCAGGCTCCTTACTGTCTCCTCCTCAATCTACCTCTTTGTGGTTAAGGCTCTCTCCATTGTTTCTTCTAGTATTTGATTCTGTAACTTTGTCTTGCTACTTTGTGACGTTTAGGGTTTTCTCCCTCCATTGTTTCTTCTACTTACAGTGAGACAGCTACCAAGAAGGTCTACCCGAGCTGCATCAGGGACGAGAGGCATAGCTTGTGATATTGTAATGGTGGATTGTAATATTGTGATATTGTAATTGTGGATTGTAATCTTGTGATGTTGTAATAGTATATTGTAATACAAATAATATGTTCTCTGCTATGTTTGCTATCGTATTTGCTTATTTTCAAACGACATAGCTAATATTTTCTGAGGTTAATTCAAAAATAGAAAAAAATTTAGGTATAGAATGAACTATCACAGACAATTTTGTATTATAAACCGTCTGTGAAGAATATTACAGACGGTTCTATATGTAGAACCGTCTGTGATATGTGAGTATTATAGACGGTTTTATATATAAAACCGTCTGTGATAGTGTTTTTCACAGACGGTTCTAATTATAAACCATCTGTATTGTATTTATCACAGACGGCTCACAAACCGTCTGTGATAACTTTCGATTATCACTGACCCATAAATTCAGATGGTTCAAAAAACTATCTGTGATAACGTTTTTGAATCGTCTGTGATAATAATTTTTGTAGTAGTGAGAGCACTAGAAACCTTTAGCAATGTTGGATGGGTGGGATCTAAAACTCGGCTTACCTCTCAAAAGGTAAAAGGTGAACGGTAAAATGGTCTCTCGGTTCTTTTACTTGCTAATTTGGATATTGATGCGACGTCATACCAAAGTACCCAACTGTTCCTTAAAAATTCATTTAAATGCAAGGACAGGAATTCAAATTAACAAACTTGCGTGTCAACAAGATGGAAACTACAACCTATTCCAAAACTCGAAGTTCCTTCAATGGCTTCACGCATGTGATGGCATCCCTTGACTTTCACCTTCTTAACAACGGCTAGATCACATTCAAGCAACGTGTTAGCTTCACATGATGAGGAAAACGAAGTATATAGATATACGCGTTACCACCGAATTCGATAATCAAATTAATTGGTAATTAAGGCCTCAAACTGAAGGCCTAATTATCCGGCCAAACAAGCAAGAAAGAGAGACACAAACAAAATAACACGCTAGGATTAATAAAGGTTTTAGGCACAGTTTAAAACGGCTTAAAGTCAGTTTCTACTTCTGAGTTCTGTTTTTTTTACTATTTAGTAATTTCGTCTTTTTCTATTTTTTAAGGTTTTTTTGGTTTTTTTTTCCTTTTTTTCCCGTATTCCTTTGCATTATCAATGATGGGCTAACATATTTTTTCTATTTTTAAATTTTTTAAATTTAATTATGTCAAATAAGTCAACTCAATTACAATAAAAAAATTAACTAGTTATAATAAAAAAATCATAAACCAACGTCAAACTGAGCACTACCTTAGTGGGTAACAATCCTATGAGAGGTACTGCATTTCTTTTTGCTGCCCCGATTACAAAAACTGATGGCCCAGATCAAGAAACGTCAGGAAAAGAGCTTAACAATTTTCTCAGTGTGCGAATATTCGGTGTGTTCAACGGCTCTGTTGATTTTTGACTTTTTAGCTGTTTTTTAATTTCAACTTATTTAAATAATCACTATTCATTACGACTTGCAGAAGCGTGCAGTAATTAATGATCAGTGGCTAGTGACAGAATTGCCCCTCCATTTCATGCAGACAAGCAACCCGACGTCCTATAAAACCCTTCGTATACCATCAAGTCATACATGCACACAGACAAGAGGCTGCAAAACAAGAAAGAAGCAGCATGAGCTCTGTTACCTCTGTAGCCATGAAGGGCTGCTTCTGCTTCACCTCGGCGCTCGCCGTCATCCTGGCCGCGCTTCTCTCCGCCACCAACGTGGGCGCCTTCTTGGACGTCGGCTTCTACGACAGGACGTGCCCGACCGCGGAGACCCTGGTGCAGGTGACCGTGGCCGCCGCATTCAATAACAACTCCGGCGTCGCTCCGGCCATTATCCGCCTGCACTTCCATGACTGCTTCGTCAGAGTAAGTATGAGTACAGTGACGCACAGTGTATATCACTCTCGAGTTCTTGCACTCTTACGCATGCCGCTCTACATGTTTTCATGCAGGGCTGCGACGGCTCGGTCCTGATCGACTCGACGGAGAACAACACGGCGGAGAAAGACTCGCCCCCCAACTTCCCCAGTCTCCGCTTCTTCGAAGTGATAGACGCCGCCAAGGCGGCCGTCGAGGCGCAGTGCCCCGGGGTCGTCTCCTGCGCTGACATCCTCGCATTCGCGGCGCGGGACAGCGTTGCGCTGGCCGGCGGCCTCAGCTACCGTGCCTGCTGGGCGCCGGGATGGCCGGATATCCATTGCCCAGGAAGCGCTTGACAACCTGCCCGCGCCGACTTCCTCCACACCCGACGACCTGGTTGCCAGCTTCGCAGCCAAGAACCTCACCGTTGAGGACATAGTCGTCCTCTCCGGCGCACACACCATCGGCGTGTCCCACTGCCTCGCTTTCTTCGGACGGCTCTACAACTTCCCCAACACAACTGACGGAGTAAGCAATGGCGCATAGATTCTTTGAGAGAGAGAGAGAGAGAGAGAAAGAAAGTGTAATTCTTAACCTGTCTTGTGATGAACCAACAGATTGATCCGACATTGAGCAAGGCGTATGCGTTCTTGCTCCAGAGCATCTGCCCTCCGAACACCACCCAGACCTTCCCGAACACGACGACGTTCATGGACATCATCACGCCGACGAGGTTCGACAACAAGTACTACGTTGGCCTGACGAACAACCTGGGGCTGTTTCAGTCGGACACGGCCCTGCTGAACAACTCGACGATGAAGGCGCTGGTCAATTCCTTCGTGCGCAGCGAGGCGACGTGGAAGAGAAAGTTCGTCAGGTCCATGCTCAAGATGGGGCAGATCATCGAGCTGTCGGGGACGCAGGGCGAGATC
The DNA here is from genome assembly GCA_036346265.1 of Melocanna baccifera. Lineage (NCBI taxonomy): Eukaryota > Viridiplantae > Streptophyta > Magnoliopsida > Poales > Poaceae > Melocanna > Melocanna baccifera. Next base: position 148,508 of record JAYEVJ010000288.1, on the reverse strand, counting down.
AGGCGCAACTGCAGGGTCATCAACCCTACCAGTGTTCATCATCCTCTGGCCAGAGGCTCTTCAGGATTCACCGAAGTGGCCGCAAGCTAACTGTTAGTAGATTTGTGTGCAGTACTGCATCGTTCATGATGTCAACTATGGTGCAATAAGTAATGAGCTAATTAGGTTCCGTGTTTTGCTTGTTACAAGAACAGAGAGACACCAGATCTTGTTCTATGTTACATACCTGATGTGTTGGTTTGATCATCTGTGCATTTGTGAGTTTGCAAGGAAGTGAATCAGCGAGTTTGCAAGGAAGTGAATCAGCGTCAACTGTTGTTCTTGCACTGCTACAGACAGTCCTATCATAGATGGTTCGGAACCGTCATCTCAGACAGTTCCCGAACCGTTTGTGTTTATGTGTCAGTGATAATAGATGATTATCACAGACGGCTTCCAAACTGTCTGTGATAACTTACATTACAGATGATTTTTTTCTGTGATAGTCGACTTTCACCGACAATTTTGTATAAACAACCGTCTATGATAATCGGCTATCATAGACGGTTAATAACAAAAAGCGTCTGTGATATACGCAATATCACAGACGGTTTTTGTTACCAACCGTCGTGATATGAATTCATATCACGACGGTTGGTAACAAAACCGCTCAGTGATATTGCGTATATCATAGACGATTAATAACAAAGGCTATCTGTGATATCGTTCATATCACAGATTGCTCGATCTTTGAAATCGCTCGATATATATGTATATGTATATGTATATGTATATGTATATGTATATGTATATGTATATGTATATATGTATATGTATATGTATATGTATGTATATGTATATGTATATGTATGTATATATATATATATATGTATGTATATGTATATATATATATGTATGTATGTATGTGTATATATATATATATATATATATATATATATATATATATATATATATATATATATATATATATTACAAACGGTTTTCAATAACGAACCGTCTGTGATAGTAATTGCAATAACGATTTTATTTACGATTTTTTGGCTAGCCTCAGGATATGCTAGCCATGCTCTCTGAAAACAAGCAAGCAGATTATAGATAATGACAGATAAGTTAATTGTAACTCAAAGTGAATTACGAATGTAACAAACGGTCAGCAGATCACATACATATATAGTAGTGTTGGCAAACATGTGATGTTCATCTGATTAGCAAAAATAAAAATGGCAAATGGCCAACCATGAATTTTTAACCAAGTGCTATACATGTGGAGTTGTGGACAATTCGATTTGCAAAGTCCTTACAAACTGTGAATGACAAGCAGGCCCAACCATCATGTGCAATTCATGGGGCCATGTCAGTTTTGACAATCCTTCTTAGACCGCGCACAGCTTCTCAGCGTTGGGTGTTGGGCGTTTTGGTTTTTTTATGTTTTTTTTTGTATTTCTTGCCTTGTTTTGATGGACTAATATATTTTTTATTTTTAAAATTTTTTAAATTTAATTATGTCAAATAAGTCAACTCAGTTACAGTAAAAAATCAGTCAGTTACAGTAAAAAAAATCATAAACCATCACTATTCCAAACACTACCTTAAAGCATTGGAAAAAAACATGTTCGTCTGCAAAGCATAGTCCTTTCTTATCCAAATCTGCCCCCGCGGCGATAAATTTGGCATTGGGAAATTAGAAGGTGTATACATAATCACACAATTAAGGAATCTGAACTAAAAGTTTTTAAAAAAGACAGTCTGTGTTACACTGAGATCGCCTAATGAATGGATGAGACACATCAGTACATCACCAACCCTCTAATTGATCCAATCTGCCTGCTAATCCTAGACTCCACAACTTGCCTTTGAACCCATCCAACTACTGTCCTTTTTAAAGAACTGATCTGATCAAGCTTATGTAAAGTACAGCATCTCCTAAATATCACGGTGTTTAATAACCGTTTCACTGACAGCATGTGCTTAGGGGTTTGGAGTTGCACTTCTGGCACAATAGATCTCTACATGTGGAGTTGTGGACAATTCGATTTACGAAGTCCTTACAAACTGTGAATGACAAGCAGGCCCAACCATCATGTGCAATTCATGGGGCCATGTCAGTTTTGACCATCCGTCTTAAAGTAATGGAAAAAATGTTCCTATGCAAAACATATTACTTTCTTATCCAAATCTGCTCCCGCATTTTCAGTTGATAAACATGCACTAGTACAAAGAAGATCATACTAGACGTCTCATCACAGACGATTCTCCAAATCCGTTAGTGTTACAATTATCATAGACGATTTTATATGAATGACTGTCTATGCTAGTAGGGATGGATATAACTGTCTGTGATACATAATTATCATATACAGTTCTTTATTAGAACCATCTGTAAATTATCACAAACGGTTCTAATAAAGAACTGTCCATGAAGTCTCTTATTATCATAGACAGTTCTTATTAAGAACCATCTGTAATACATCACAGACGGTTTGTAATAAAAATCATTTGTGATATCTACATATTATAGACGGTTATTTTTAAAACCGTTTGTGTTATCCTACATATCATAGACGATTATTTTTAAAAACTACCTATGATATTAATCTTGTATATATACAAGGGCAAAAACCTAACTCACTGTACTCTTGAGCAAACTTAGGTTTTTCAACACACCTACGCGCCTCTCAACTCCCCCCTTCTCCAAGTCCGGTGCCGCCACCTCCTCCTCGGCTCGCCATTGCCGTCGCCTCCTCCTCACCTCCCCATCGTGTGGCTCCTCCTCCCGGCTCCCTGTCACCATCACGTCCTCCTCTGCTACCTGTCGCGCGGCTTCTCCTCCTAGCTCCTCATCTTCGTCGCATCCTCCTTGGCTCCCTGTTGTGTGGCATCTCCTCCCAGCTCCCTTTCACTGTTGCGTCCTCCTCAGCTCCCCATCGTGCGGCTCCTCCTCCTGGCTCCCCGTCGTTGTTGCTCAAGGTGTGCATCATGTGCATACCTACATTGATTTCTAATACATTTTCATACTTATGTAAGTGCCATGCCATGTATAAATGGTTGATATGTGTATGAGTGTGATGCTACATTTTCATAGGTGGTCCAATTTAATACACTGCCATGTGGTAATTCATTTGGGATTCCTTTGCTAATAAAAGACAAGTAAAAAATAAAATATTTGACATGCATAGAAAATACAACTTAAAAAGTAAAATACTACATGAATGTTACTTATGTTCATGAACTGAAATCATAGAAGTGGCTCAAACATCAGTATGAATAGGGGTTTCTTTATGTCAAGCATGTCCTTGAAGTTATGACATTTCTAATATCCACTTGAATATAATCCTATATGATTATCACTCTATAATCAAGGTTCTATAAACATGATTGATTAATCAATTTGAAGTATAAAAGCATACTAGTGTGATTCAATTTGTTGTGTTCAGATTGTAGTATTAGTGTCGTGTTTCAGTTTACGCAAATGTATGTGCATACATGCATATATGCGTTATAGTTTCTAAGGAAAAGGATGCTCGTTGAAAATAGAGTGCAACTAACACTGGAGATGGTGTCCACACAGTCTTTGCCGAATGCGTCCGATGACAAGACCAAAGAAGCAACTAAGCAAGAGGACTGAGGCATATCGAAAATGCCTAGGAGCCAAATGACCATCATGGAGGTCCTTCAAGATCGGAGAACAGCTTCTCTTTTGACACTAAGGTAGTAAACTACATAATATAAAGTCACAACTTACTTGTTCTTTATTCACACGGATGATGCCTACATATTTTATGGTAATATTAATATAATTTTACACACCCCATAATTTAAATAAGCTAGAGACAATCAGATCCCATATCACAGTTGACAGCTAAAATTATGTTAATCGGAATAGCAGTTGTTTTAAAACATCATTCCAATGAGATCTTGTAGCAATAATATATGTTAAGATGAGAATAATAGAACCAATTATCCATAAATTCTTCTGAAAAGTAGTCAGGTTGCTCATGTTGGTATTTCTCAACAACTACAAGAGAAACATTAAAGTACTGTACACTTGGGCTTCAAATGGTATGAAGCAAATTATACACTCCAGTGTGTCAGATTCTATGAAGTAGGTCATGGCTGTTGTCTCTTTCTCCTTATCATGTTGTGTGTTGGAGTTGGTTGCTGTCTTAAGCATACTTCACCGCCTTCTTCATGACTATCCATTGGCTTCTTAGGACCAAAGATGAAGAAAATGACTAGAAAGAAATGTTATGTTGGATTACAACAACATCGCCCTTGTTGTAGCGAGTTTTTCCGTGTTACTACCTCCATACAACATTCCCATTCTTTCCGTGTTACTACCTCCATACAACATTCCCATTCTTTCCGTGTTACTACCTCCATACAACATCAGCACTCTGTCTAGCCAACATACAATTAAGCGCCATTGTCGATGACTTCTTCCATTCCTTCTTTATCTTTTTTTGTATGTAGTGGCTTTTTCTTCTTCTTTTTTGGCATTTTAACCACTTGTAATATTTGAGACCTCAAACCATGGTTGGTTTGTGAAACTCTCATTCTTCCCGTGTTCCAAATCACTTGCTAGATGTTTGAATTCAAAGACAATTCACTGTAGATTCAATTTAGTACAAACAAATAAAAGACCACCACGCAGCTTTACATGCATGTTTTTTTCTCTAAAAAAAAGAAAAGGAGATGATAGATAGTGGAGACTTGTAAGAAACCCTAACCAGAACCTTTAGTTGGTTTTCATTCACTTGCACAGGCTAACCCATTAACTAAACAACATATTAGATTTTGCACTCACACATGCATGCTTCTCAAAGCCTACATAACCATTAACCCGATAATGAATCAATATTTGATCCACATAACAATTTCGCGCCGTGGTTTGAACAAGGCCCAACTTTTTAGTTTGGAGCAAAAAGATTGTTTTGCCCCAAAACTATCTTCCACAAAGCATCGCGCTTCCTTTACCTTGAAGCAGCTCCATGCTTCATCTTTAACTCCATGCGGCCCTTCCTGCCAAGCCTCCTATGCGTCCGGTTCGACCAAACTGTCCTCATTTGCAAAATGGCCCAAGCCACTTGGCACATCACATACCTCTTCCTGACCATTTTGAGCCTCAACTCCTCCTTAAGTTTAGCCCCGATCAACCTTGTCATTACCCGTCATATCCACCACTAGTAATTCCTACTCCGGTTCTTTGTCTTCCCACTTTGTAACTACTCCACTAGGCTTAGTCATCTTTCGACAACACCTTGATCACTCTAGACTTCAGCTCTTCTAGCTTAGTTTCAATCCCTTCTTTCTCACCATAATCTAGATCTAGAGTTCTACAATCAATAACAACAACAACAAACAAATCGCCATGTAATACTGCACAATACAAAATCATTAATTGACACAATTCATCAGCTAAGAATCCTTATGTTCTATCAAAGCATCTCCATATACTTTGACAGATAGCCCATAGTGCCCAATGACTAACATTCACCTCTTCACAGATTTGAACTCCCTCAAATTGTCTCTACGTGCGTCAGCTTTGTCACTCGGTGCATTATATGTCCCAACTTGTCTCTTCACAATCTTTGTCTTATCTGTACTTTCTGCTTGAGCCACGTAGCCTTACCTGAACTTACAAGACTGCTTGGACCTCTAACCCCTGTCTAGTCCCAGTCTATTGACATTGACCACTATGTCCTCTAAACCATCTGTACATCCAAAAATTAAGCAATCATATCGAGTACAAGTTTCATGCACTTGACTCACGTCACTCAAAGCAATACATCATGTAAGACACCACACAAAACAAAGGTACCCATACCGTGCACACACTCAACCATGCTCGTACACTGATCATAACCCAAGGACGAAACCTCAAACCAAAATACATAATTTTAGTACCACTTTACCAAAAGCTGATTTGACCGTCATTACTAGGATGGTCTGACCAACAACGGTAGTCTAACCAACGGTGGTGGTTTGATTGTTGGCACCATTCTAGTCAAACCGCTATAGTTTAGCCGGTCTGACTGCTTAAGAGCACTAGAAAATATTCTCTCTAGAATTTTAGTTAAACTCTATCTAGTTTCAACTCAAAACTCTAAATTGAGTGATATCTAGTGTAAAAATATCCTTGAATACACCTACACAAGTGTTTGGTGTCTATTTTTCAAAAGACATATGGCTGGTTTAACCACTCCATAGCCGCTAGTCAGATTATCATTGCCAGGACGGTCAAACTGCTATTGCCAGGGCACAAAACAACTTATGTAATGTAATTACATTTAATAAGGAGAGCAAATAAAACTAATGACAACATAATTTTTTAAATTATAGAGGGTTGTAGTGCAAATATATCCAACCATAAGGGAGGTCTGGCCCCTGCCAGCACCACCATGCCGTGCACACACTCAATCATGTTCATACATTGATCGTAACTCTAGGACCAAACCTCAAACCAAATGCATAATTTCAGTACCAATTCGCCACAAGCCGATTTGATCACCATTACTAGGATAATTTGACAGGTGGCAGCGGTCTGACTGCTAGCATCATACCGGTCAAACCGTCATGGTTTAACCAATCGGATCGCTTAAGAATATCATAAAACACCCTCTTTAGAATTTTGGTTAAATTCTATCTAGTTTCTGCTCAGAACTCTAAAGTGAGTGATATCTAGGGCAAAAACATCTTCAAACACACCTACACAAGTATATGGTGTCCATTTTTCAAAAGGCATATGCTGGTCTAACCGCTCGATAGCCACCGGTCGACTCATCATTGCTAGGTGGGTCGATCGCCGTTGTCAGGCTAGTCAGACCAGTTAAAACCTGACAACAACTCTGAAAATTGCAAACTCCCAAAGACAAACTCAAATTTCAACAACATTTGCGCAACAATATTAAATAGTCATCATACACCATAGGGTGATCTTCACATGATTTCATAATTTGCTCCATTTCTTTCTTGTTCTTGAAGAAAATATAGAAAGTCTTGGTTCTGATTGTTTTTTATCTTGTTCTTGATCTTCTTTGAGGTTGGTTTGGGTTTGATTTCATCTAGTAACCATCAATTTGATCTTGAGTAGTTGGCAGGGGTAGAGCTAGGATTTAAAAATGAGGGGGGCCAAACAACTTGTACAATGTAATTATATTTGATAAGGAGTGCCAAATAACACCAACGACAACAAAATTCTTTAAAATATAGAGGGCTATAGTGCAAATGTATCCAAACATAAGAGGGGCCTGGCCCTGCCCCCTTAGTTGGCTCGGTCAATTGCAAGGAAGATTGAAACTTGAATTCATTCCTTGCTTTCATGTCAATGTATGGGTTTGAATTCATTTGATTTTGGTCTAAATTGATTTCACCTTTTTTTAGGAAAGTTGTTGTGAGAAGATGATAAAACAATGCTTTTTCAAACAACACTCAATTTGAAAAAAACCATTTGAAATTTTCTTGGATTTTGCTTGAACCCTCCAACCAATCCTCAGCCGTCAATCTTCTTTGAGATTCGTGCCCCCCTCTCTTCTCTTTCGCACTGGCGCTGGCGTAGCTGCGTTGTCGCCTCGCCCACGCCATCCGCTCACGCCCGTGCGCCTACTTGCCCCTATTTCCCGGTGCCGTAGCCCCTGGCACTTCTACAAGCGTCACCAACCACCACCTTGGTCCTCCCTCACTCTTGCGTCCTCTCCTCAACCGCCCCCAACCGCTCCCCGCCTCACCTGGCGCGCCCGAACGATGGAGCAGCGCTCCCGTCGTGCACCCGTGCCTCTTCGTTTGCGCGCACGCCTTCGCCCATACTTGGGCCATCCCCTACCCGCCGAAGTTCACGAGAGCCGTAGTCCGAACAGTGTGGCCACCCACACCTCCGAGCGAAACTCCGCGTCCTTCCCCTCCTTGCGCCAGCAGCCCCCGCCCCATTCCTCAGCTCCCTTCACCTCCCCGACCTATAAAGCCCGATTGCCGCCATAGGTAGCACCGCATCACTCTCATCTTTCTCCCCCAGCAGCCGATTGAACTCCCTCCCTCTCCAGCGCCGCCGCTGCACACCCCTGGTCCCGGTGAGCTCCACTGCCAATCCCCCGTTCCACCTGATGAAAACTCGATTCCTTTCGTCCATAGCACCACTAGAGCATCGCCTTCACAAAACCCAAACCAATTTTGCTCTAGCGTTTCTCTGCTGATCGGACACCGTGCACCTCCTCTCCGGCCACCCCACCCCACTGCAGCCAGCTCACTAGAGCCTTTCCTGAGCAAAACCCAACCTTCCTCTGTGAAAGTCACCTCCCGAAGATCATTAAACCGCAACCCCTCTCAACTGACCATCTCCTAAACTTCTTCGAGCCGCCAACTCACCCTCCACCTCCCCTCTTGCCGGCGATCACCACCGTGAATGCTTTCGTCGGTCCAAGCCTCAAAATGAGACCACCCTACTCCCCTGAGTCTTCTGGCACCAACCATAGCCGCGGGGACCCTCTCTCGAGGTTGAATTGCTGAGGCGAGCGGCACCCTATTTTCCCCACTGCCACGGCCGAACGGAGGAAGACGAGGACTCCCTCGGGTCGACGTGGCTGCATCCCACCCCTCCGCGGGCGATCTAATGGCCGCCGAGCGTGACTCACCACTCCCAGGCCATTTCGCTCGGCCGCTCACGCGTGCTAGATGGGCCGCGCCCGTCAGCCCACCGCATGATTTAATCAGCGCCACGCGTGCGCGTTTTCCCGCAAGGCATGGGGCCTTCCGAGCCCTTCGTTCGCCATCTAACGGCCACCTCACGCGGGCGCTTTCGCTGGCCGAGGCCGCAAGCGCAGCGCTAGCATGGGCGCGCCACCGCCCACCCACCGACTTTCAAACGCCGCATGCACGCGCAATACTCTGGGCCAGCCCAACACTGTAGCATGAATAGTACCCTTTTTCTTTTTCCAGTCTCCAAAAACTCTCAAAAATACCTCTTTTGACTCGTTTCGATGCCCCGATTTCATTATCGATGTCCATTAGCCCTAACTCCACTACCAAAAATTCAAACCAAGCTATTGGGATATTCTTGCATTTATTTCTTTTTCTTTTCTCTAGTTTATTTATTTCATTTTATTTTCTAGCTTTTTTAGGAGCAAGCTCAGAAATTGATGTTATTTTATGTGCTTGTTTTTGCGTTAGTGCCCGAGGGTTCCGAGGCGACGGTTCAAGGCTCCGAGCAGACTTCTGAGTGCTACAAGGTCGTCGAGGTTTTAGATCCGCAAGGTAAGTTACAAGTTTTTGAACATATTGAACCTATCAAGTTCCTGATTATTTATTTATTTAAGCTATTTGCATTATGACTAATTGCTCAATTTATTTGATTAAAATTAAATATTTAGAATGATGTGTTACATTTTTAGCTATGACCTACCACTGTATAAATGCCCTGTTTAACTTTACGGCCATATTCACCTATACAAACTTAGTAATATTTAATTAATATATAAAATAAACAGCGCATGGTATCACATAAAATAACGAGCTATCGAGTAAGCTTGATAGTTCGTCGGTAAAAATAATTTAAAACCGTTCTAAGGTAGGGTGAAAACCGTGAAGTGCCCTAATGTGGACGAGTCCACAATCCTACTCTAGGGTGGAGGATGCAGCAGACGGGTGTCGATACAGTATGTATCGGTTACCAGTTGTGGTTGGCAGTCTTAGGAGAAAATATAAGGACTAGACCCTTATGCTGAGTATAGAGCACAGTAACCGCTCAACTACAAGTATTGAACCGTCAATCCTGGTCCAATAACTACTCACTTTAATTGAACCCCTACAGGTGTTTGGGGTGTGGTATTTGAACGTGGTCTCGTCGTACACACACAACGGTAGGTTTTCACGAAACTGGGCGGTCGATCGCAGCTTGTGCGGTCGTACGCGTTCCGCATTGGCCCGTGGATACCCAGTGTACTGAAGATTAAAACCTATTGGGTAGGGTCTATACAGTAAATTGAGCAGCGGAAGACCTTGTTCTCTCAGTTCAATCGCACGCTAGCTGAGCATGTTTTGACATTAGCAATTGAGAAATCTTGTGAATAAAGCTGAGCAACTCTGCAGAGTGAATTTCAATTGTATTCGAATATGCCGTGCTTCCGGTTAATAGAGCTGTGTTTGATGGGTGAATCCAGTAGCAAGGCATAAGTAGTTTTCTGATATTTTAATCTGTGTAAAATAAACAAGAAATGTTTTGAGACTCCAATTCTTTAAATAGTATTATTGTTTTACTGTTTTGAAGACTGTTTGCAAATGAAAATCGCATCCACATGAAATAATATAACCAGTATATTTCCTTCCTTTGAAATTCCGTGCATTTAGTAAATTAAGGTTTACCATTGTAACTTGCTGATTAGTATTGGTTGTACTCAAACTTGCTATAACTCCACCACTTCAGATGCCAGAAGAAGAAAGCATATTTCAAGTGTTCGTGTTATGGTTGTGACCGCACCCAGGCGTTTCCGTGGGTGTATTCTTCGGTTCTTCTGAGTGTAAGTTATAATTTGGGTTTAGACGCCCATAAAACTGATAAAAATTGACCACTAGGTCTTATTTTTGTCCAACTAACCCTTTTCAAATGTCTGTGAGGAGGCTAGATATCGTCTCTGCGCAATGTAACTCCGAGGTCGCTATGAACGCACAATGCCCCCTGTTCCCAAAAGCGGGCGTTACACTTTTTCACACGATGTGATTTAGGAGCTCCTTTGCAACAGAGGAACGGCAATCGTTTCTAGAGAGGACACGGCGGTAGTAGCTAATGCCGCCTCGGTATCAATGTATTCATCAGTGCGTTTACATTGTGTTGGCTTGTAGAGGGACAAGGTGACAATGAACTCCGAGTGATGATAGGAACCGAGAATGGTTTGGACGTCCTCGATGCAACAACGTGTGAAATCGCATCAACACTAGGAAGATCTAGGAACTGAGCTTAGCCTAGTTTTTGGAAGGTGTGAGTGTACACTCCTACCACCCAGGTTCAAATCCTCTTTTAACTTTAGGAGGTGTCTAGTAGGGCTTTAAGTTTTTTTTATGGTTCGGAGCACTTAGATTTTTTTCTTATGTATGTATCATTTTTGCCTATATTTACAATATTTTTCACTCATATATATAATATTTTTTCTATGTATACAATATTTTTCCTATATATGCAATATTTTATACTCAAGAAATGTTATATACTTGGGAAAATATTGCATACATGGACAAAAAATGTTACAAACATAGACGAAAAATACTGCAAACATAGGAAAAAAATTTGAGTGCTCCAAGTAAAAACAACACTCTAGTATTGTTTAGCAATTCTCTTAACTTTAATTTGGATGTCTCTTCTTTTTTCTTAATGAAAAGACATCTAGTTCCTCTTAGGGATTCTTGTAACATTGGAAAGATTTGTCTGGGCAGATGAAGCAGCAGCTCCCACTACTACAGAAACCATTATCACAGACGGTTCAAAAACGTCATCACAGACGGTTTTCTGAACCATCTGACTTTATGGGTTAGTGATAATCAAAGGTTATCACAGACGGTTTTCAAACGGTCTGTGGAGTATATATCACAGAAGGTTTGTAACTACAGACCGTCTATGATAGCTAGCATCGCAGATGGTTTGTAAGAAACAACCGTCTGTGATAAAGGTATAGTCCCAAAATATTGATCTCTTCTTCCAGATGTTCTTCTCACGACCCCTCAATTTACGTCCCTTTCCGAGGACAACATCTAAATCCTTAACCATATTATAAGCCTCTTTTCCGCTTAAATGCCTTGGAGCTGAACCGTCCTCCTTCTCTCCGTCAAATTGTTTCTTTATCTTGCGGTATGGCTAAGCCCTCCGAAGGAATCGACGGTGACGCATGTACACGATTTTACGTGAGTATTTCAGCCACACACTCTTGGTACCATCTAAGCAGTGAGTACAAGCTTTAGCACCTTTTGTACTCTGGCCCGACAGGTTAGCAAGGGCAGGATAATCATTTATGGCGCAGAACAATAAGGAGCGCAAAGTGAAGTTCTCTCGTTTGTATGTATCCCATACCTGTACCCCTTCGTCCCACAGTACTTTTAGATCTTCCACCAACGGCGCTAGATACACATCAATATCATTCCCAGGTTGCTTTGGCCTTTGGATAAGTATCGACAGCAAAATATACTTTCGCTTCATATACAATCAAGGAGGAAAGTTATAGATGCAAAGAGTCACAGGCCAAGTGCTATGTCGGCTGCTCATACTACTGAAAGGATTCATTCCATCTGTACTCAATCCAAACCTTATATTCCTCGGTTCTGCACTGAAATCTGTAAAGCACCTATCGATGTTTCTCCACTGGGTGGAATCAGCAAGGTGTCTCAGCATTCCATCCTTCTTGCGCTCCTCCTAGTGCCATTGCAGCAGTTTTGCCTCATTTGGATTCGCAAAAAACCGCTTCAAACGGGGAATTATAGGAAGATACCATGCCATCTTTCCAGGAGGTCCTCTCTTCACCTCTGTTCTTTCGCCATCATCATCTGATTGATTGTTACGTTTGTATCGGGATGTGTTGCACACTGGACAGACATGCATGTTTGCATACTCTTTACGGTACAGGATACAGTCGTTCGGACATGCATGTATTCTTTCTACTTCCATTCCCAATGGACAAAGAACCTTCTTGGCTTTATACGTGGTTTTAAGCAACTCATTTCCCTCCGAAAACATGTTCGCTAAAAGACCTAGCAGCGCCGTGAAACTCTTGTCGGACCAACCGTTGCTTGCCTTCAATTTCAACAGTTCAAGCATAGCTGACAACTTCGTGTACTTTAACCTGCAGCACGTGAACAAAGGTTTCTCTGAGTCCTCCATCAAGCCTCAGAATTTAATATACTCTCTCTCATCATAGTTCTCTTCTACATCACGAAGCATCTGATCCAGATTGTCATCGTGCAGCCTATCCGAATCCGAACCACAATCATCATCCAGCAGCATATCATTGACTTCACCGGCGATGTCATCCGGCGGCATATCATTGACTTCGCCATGATTGGTCTAACACGTATACCCCTTTTTGAAACCCCTCCGAATCAAGTGCGCTTCAATCTGCTCTCGATTCTTAAACATCTTTAAATTCTCGCAGTCAATGCATGGACAATACATATATTCCACCCCCTTATTCAACATATCCTCCTTGACAGCTCTTGTAAAAGCAGACACGCCATCAATGCACTCTTCACTCACACGGTTTGCGGTATACATCCAGCTTCGGTCCTATATTAGGAACATATAAAACAACTTAGTATTAAAATTAATTTAATTAATTATTACTACATATATACCACATGCATTGATATATACCACATGCATTAATTTAATTATCTAAATTAGCTAGATCTTCAAAGTATATATATAACAGTTCACTGAAAATTAATTAGCTAGATCAAACTAATTATTTTGATATATATTGCAACCAAAAACAAATTTCATTACTAACCATATCTAGGGCAACCAAGAACTCAATGAATCTCCTGCCAAATAAGCCTCCTTCCACCAAAAAAATGGCCTGAAAGCCTTGCCGCCTCCAGCTGCAGCACCGGCTAGATCTGGATCGAAATGAAGACAGATGCGGTCTGAGCGGCGCAATAAATACATAGCAGCATTATCACAGATGGTTTTTAACTAAAACCCGTCTGTGATAGCCAAGTATCACAGACGGTTTGTAGTTAAAAACCGTCTGTGATAGCACAGACGGTTTTTACTAAAAAACCGTCTGTGATACTTGACTATCACAGACGGGTTTTAGTTAAAAACCGTCTGTGATATTCCCGATTATCACAGACGGTTCTTACCAATGAACCGTCTGTAATACGGAAATATCACAGATGGTTCATTGGTGATGCATGAGCTGTTATCTTAACAAGCACAGATCAAGATGTAGTACGGTCTGTAATACGGTTTGTAGTTAAAAACCGTCTGTGATACTTGACTCTACAACATATTTCCTTCAAAAAGAGCTGTTATCTTAACAAGCACAGATCAAGATGTAGGTGATGCATGAGCTGCACCACCAAGTAACATAGCTGGCTTCCCCACTAATTCTTCAGTGACATCACCAAAGAAAATAAATTCAACGATAAGTCCACCATTAGTGCCTTTGAGAGGCAGCTTGTACCTGAGAAGTGTTAGATCATGTAGTCAGGTTTAGGTTTTTTCAGATAATGAATAATTAACAGCGTTAGTTATGTTATTTCTTGTGGTATGTTGCACGTGTTTGGAAGACTTGCTTCGGTTTGGTTTTGGTCGTGCGGCGCTTTGTGTTTTCGGCGGACAAGAAGAAGCCGGCGGGTGATTTCTATTGAAGTTCATGCCGTTTTGTTTCAACGGAACCAAGATTGAGAGTTGTGCGACTGTTTTCTTTGGCCGTGACCTTTGATTGAAGAAACGTGCAACTAGATAAAGTGAGAGACGAGCGGCTCCTGTTTTGGTGTGCGGCGCCGTGAACTTCGGGAGAAAACAAAAGGCCGGCGGCTCATGAACCTGTAGCCGTGAGTTTTGTGCACGGGAAGAAAAAGACAGGCGGCTCCTTGTTCGTGCGGAAGAAAAGAAGCAGCAGCATTGCAGCGGCGGGTGCTCACAAAAGGACACGGCGGCAGGCGAAGGTCTTCGGTTTAGTCCCCAAGACTGCATGCATGGCCGGCCGTGAGGAAATTTGAAGATCTGTATGCGTACTTTTTGGCCGTGATTTGTGATGAGCAGCGAGATTGCTAAATAAAGGATTCAAGGTGATGTTGTCATGAACCTCCTCACGTGAAACTATTTTGCCTTGTTTTGATATGCATGACCGTGAGTGCCTTTGGTAATTAAATAATAATTAGTTAGGCTAATTGTTTCTTTTGTGCTACGTGGCTTGTGCTTCATGCATGCATGAGTAAAAACCAATATACATTGTTTTGCCTGTAGTATGACTAGAAGTGATAGTTTTTGAGTTTGATTTAATTTCTTTTTTGCAAGTTTAGGTTTGATTTAATCCATCTAATATAGCTGAGGTATCAAGTTTGTGATCTGGAAAATTTGGTTAATTAATTCCTTACGGATTTTGCTTAATCGTATAATTAGGGTTTAATCAATTCTCGTCACTATCTGTATCAGCGAGCTTGTTTATTTTTTATCTTGAGTTCTAGACATCCATTTGTCGTGGTTCCAGTTGGGTTAGTTCAATAACTTTGTCTAGTTTATTCTAACAAAGTTTGAGGTCAATCGGAGTTACGGTTTTTTATCGAGATCAGTTTTAGTGAGGATACAGTATTCTGTCCAGAATTTTAAATGAGACTTAAATAAGTTTTGTGTTTAGAAGAGAGTTTTAAAATTTATTTTTAGCTTCCGCAATCATTCACCCCCTTCTAATTATCAATCTTAGTGTGAATCAATCCTACAAAAAGTAAGATAATAAATGTCTAACCACATTTCTAAAGACAAATATGGCTAGACATTTGTAGCCTCACACACGCATACCGCTGGTTCTGCACACATGAGGAGAACAACATAAGCGCTGACGACAGTAAAATACGATCTTGTATTGAGTAAATGCGGAAATGCCAAGACATCATTTGGGTTCAACAGTGCTAAATCAGATAGTCATTTCAGCTGTGCCCGCCTGCTCTGCAAGGTGAGCTCTAATGCCTATCTACTGTATCTCACGTGGCTCCTCTTATCCTGGAGTATAATTACAAAGGAGGTCAGAATGTTTGGTGGTTGGCCCATTGAGACAGAAATATCTAGAGCTATCTTTATCATGGAAATATCAATATGGTGTTCCTGTTATGAAATGCCACAATATCTGGATTTGGCATAATTTCCGTAGTATCTTATGGTAGGTCAATCCAACATCATATTCTCTAATATATATCCACATCATTGATTTGATATCTCATATTTGTAATCTGTGAAACATAATCATCAATCAATACATATGCTAATCATTAAATCACAATTGTCCCACATAATAATATAAGTCAGAGATAATTTAGAATAACACCAAAACATAAATAAAGAATTCAACAAACAAGTCATATACTTGTTGATCAATATGAAAGATATTTATTCAAGAGACAAATAATATATTATTCAAAAGATCATAAATATAGAAATAATACAATCATCTCCATGATTGTTTCTAGGACGTATCACTAACAATCTTTCACTTGTGCTAGAGTTAATCATGCAAATATCTAATACATATTGCTCTTTCTTTGGTACAATCAGTTTAACGACTTTTTTCGATTCCCTTTTTCTTTTCTTTTTTGGTGTTTTAACCACTTTTAATATCTGAGACTTCAAACTATGGTTGCTTGGTGAAACTCTTCCCTCTAGGATGGTTGTCTAGTTGTTTAGACAATGCAAAGAGATTTCCCAAACCCCTAGCTAGTTGTGTTCTTGTGCTTTCTTTTGATCCCTCTTCTTGTGGTTTCGATTTGGTTTGTGTTCTTTACCTTTCCTGCTTGCTTTTCTCTTAATTTGGGGTGTGCAATGATGGGTAAGTTATGGAATAGCAAGATCTTGCTTGGATCCATCCTTCTAGTGCGTAAGGATTTAAGTTTTTTTGCGTGATGTTTGATCAATTTATTTCTTGTTCTTGAAGAAAAAATAGAAAGCCTTGGTTTTGATTGTACTTGATCTTCTCTGAGGTTGGTTTGGGCTGGATTTCATCTAGTAACCATCAGTTTCTTAGTTGAATTCGTTTGATTTTGGTCTGAATTGATTTCACCTTTGTTTTGAAAAGTTGTTGCTTTTTGCGACAAGTGGACCGTCCGTTAATGCTGATAGTACAAGCTAGCTTGTTCGGCTTGGTTTTTTCGTTTAAGTCTCCATTGTACAATCTCATCCACGGTCCTATAGATTTTAAGGAGGAATTGAACCCAACACCTCAGTCACCACAATCTTTATAAAAAAAGAAAAGCAAAAGAGAAAGGAAAGGAAAGAGAAGAGAAGAACAAAAGCACATTGCGTGAGCTTATATTAAAGAATTTGGTTCCAAGTTCTTTTAAGAAAGAAAAAGAAAACTGTATGTATGAAGGACACTACTGCGAATATATTCTAATTCTTTTTTTAAAAGACAATATATTCTAATTCTATATCGTAAACTTTAGAGAAGAAAACTCTACATTAAGTGGCTCGACTGCTTGATAATTGCATACAATATTCATGATTGTTGCAGTGCCTAATTGACATTGTATATTTTACAGATTTGTTGTATAACATTCAACTAAAATTTTTCATGATTCGAGCACGTGTTTCTAATCTTTGCACTTGCTTCGAGACTCATGCATGGCTCGTCTGGCTTCGGCTCCGATGAGCAAACGAGTGCAACCATCTCCAGCAAAGCTAGAGCCAGCTCTGGCTTTCTAGCGCCGCATGTTACCCTCAGCCAAATTCATCCCTTCATTGAATTCACTTTCCTTGTCAATAAACTACTTTTTAAGTTGACTCCAGTGGCAATGTGGGAGGAGAGACACGGTGGCGTGGGAGAAGCAGGGGAGGGCCAGTGGGCCTTGTCGGTTCCGGCGGAGCTAACGAGAGAGTCCAATGCGATTTTAACCTCTTGCTCACTCGTTTTAACAGATATAACTCTTTCTTGCTTAAATTTGCAGAAATAATCCTTTCTCAAACCACGGGAGCAACATTAGGCGACACATGTCACCTAATGCTGTCTGGCACCACATTAGATATGGGACGTACGGGAAACATGCATCAAGTCACCTGTTGCACTTTCATACCATAGCAAGTGACCTGCTGCGCTCTACCACATCACCTTTGCAACAGCTAGCTAGTGTGATAGTCTCGAAGTGAGTTCTAGTGGGGAGAATTTTTGGTTTCTAATTCAACCCCTTTCTTGCTTGCCATTCATGGTCCTATAGATTTTAAGGAGATCTAAACACGTCACCTTAGCCACCTTAATCTTTATAAAAAAAAGGAAAGGAAAAGAATGAAAAAAGAAAAGCATGTTCGTTGCTTGAGGTTGTGTTAAAGAATTTAGACCATCATTGGACCAAGCCTCTGTCAAAAAGGAAAAAAGAAGACTGTATAAGGTGCCATTTGGTCGGACTTGGCTTCTCTCTTTTAGGCTTTGAAGTTAGTCTCTACAAGAAGCAGCGAAATTCGGGTTTCAAATCCGCAGTTCATTTTAGGCTTGGTCACAAATTTTTAGTTCATTTTTGAATTTTGAAGCCCGAGCGTTTGACGAGAAAAATGGCTTCGAAGCTCCAAAAACTATAGCCGAGCCCGGCCAAACGGCCCGAACTAAGGACACTGCATGCTGCCAATATATTCCAATTCCATATCATAAACTTTAGAGAAGAAAACTCTTTGTTAAGTGACTCGACTACATGATGATTGCATGCAACATTCCTGATTGCTGTGGTGCCTATACCGACATGGTATATGTTACAGATTTGCTATATAACATTCAACTTTTTTTGTGACTCCAGCAGTGTTTCTTACCTTTGCATGCGCTTCAAGACTCATGCACGGTTCCTCCATCTTCGGCTCCAACAAGCAAGCAATCTTAAACCGTTCTTTTGCTGGTACTGATATTATTACTAGTATTCGATCATGAGTTATTCCTAGCATTACTATACCTTCCCCTGTTTATTGCGGGTTGGTTATTTGTTAGCACAGGTTTAGCTTATGACGTGCTTGGAAGTCCTCTAAAACTAGTATTTCATGGAAAGCCAACACGGAGCACTAGAGACCTTTAGCAATGTTGGATGGGTGGGATCTAAAGCTCAGCTTACCTCTCTCAAAAGGTAAAAGGAGAACGGAAAAATGCTCTCTCCGTTCTTTTTACTTGCTATTTTGGCCATTGATGCGACAACATACACAGTGCCAGCGGCAAGTGCGTGCATGGTTGGGACACGGAAGGCTCTCATGCACGACTACGTACGTGCAGTCTATAAATTAAGGGAGCAGCATGCATATGGCACTGGGAAGTAGCAAGCACCGCCCGACCGAAGTGCATATATAGGAGGACCCCTGTGAGCGGATCGGCTAGCAAGGCAGCGGCGGTGACGGCCACGGTGCCAACGCCCCAGAATCCAAGGTGATAATTAACAGATCGATCCATCATGCTATTATATATGCTGTGTGATCTGTGTCAACCTCCGTCCATAATTCCTATTGCCTTCTCGTACGTGTGGATGGAATGTGTACGCCAGCTGGTTGAGATCATCGGGGTCGGGGAGATCACTCTTACCGAGAACCTCAACGACACCAGGTACATCGACATCCACGTCCAGCGGGAATCCATCGAAAGCTGGATGAGCCTCTCTGACTTTACGAACCTTCATTGCTAGATACAAGTTGCAGTACAATTTTTGGCAGATTGAGAGAATAGAGGAGAGACAACGGTTATCGACAGCACGGAACTGATCCGTCGCCTCAGTGACCTCAAAGTATTCAATGTAATCGACATGGGTGGTTTCTTTCGAATTTATAGTTTAGTTTTCTATAATAACTAGTTTTTAAATATATTATTTTTTTAAAATAAAATTTATAAATTGATTATAGTAGACACTATCATAATTTTATCTATATGAGCTAAAATTGTATGCGAGTATTACTCTTTCTGTACTCTCTCACAGACAGTCATAATTTATATATTTAAGACATAAATTACAGCCCAAAAGAACCCATTTTCTCGGATGTGATCCGTGAAACAGTCTACCTGTGCTCTTGGTATAAAACCCTCCATGGCATTACCCGGCGATCGCAAGATCTGAGATAGAAGGGAGCTAAACAGTAATATGAAAGGCACGAATGGTGTAATATACGAAGATAGAACCACACAGACCAACTTTTTAACAGAGGAAGCACTCTTAGACCGGGAATTGCCTCGGCAAACACTCGTTTGATCTCCATATTAGCACTCTAGGCCGGGAATTGCCTGATCACCTTCTGCAGGTCCTCGGAGCCGCGTGTCCCCCACAGGCCAGCTATCCTAACGCGCACCCGTGAGTGCTGCGTGTCCTGGGTGATGTCGGCAAGCATCGAATAGGCCATCTGCAATTTACAGGTTTTCAGCGATAGGTCAAACACAAATCGCCGAAACACCCAGAGATAGACAGATCCCAAAAGGCATGAGTTAGCAACGCGAAGTAACAGGACGAAACAATGAAGCAAACAGACAAACTAAACTATGGCAGCATAAGGCAAGAAAGTTACATACTTCACCGGCCAGGCGAAATGGCCCGCGCGTCATAGCAATTCGCCGGCGAATAACTGCGGGCCACAACCAGCTGCAACAATAAAAGGAACCATTAGTTTAATCTGTTAGTTAATCTAGTTGCCATTTCTAGTCTGCATGTCATTTACTCTGCATGTCAGTTCTGCATTTTCTCATGTAGTTATTTGCACGTAGTGTATGTCAATTACTCTGCACATTTCGTAACTACTAAGCATGCAGCTAGTAATGGCTAAGCATGTCAGTTACTCTAGTAATTGCAAAGCATGTCAGTTACCCTTGCATGGCTGAATGGCCGCATGTCAGTTTTTTTGTATTTGCTATAAAAGAGAGGAAATAAATCAGAAAATGCTATAACGTTCTGCAGCACCAAAACCTCATTTGTGTTCCTGTGTTCTGTGATCGCGTTCTGTGTTTTTCTTTGCTTTCACGTACAACGGGAAGACTCCAGGGGTGTGTGCGTATTGTTACTTGCAGAAAACAGAAAGATCATGGGCGGCGCTAGCAGACGTTTGGCCAACAATTGGTATCAGAGCCCCGTTCAGGATCCTGGTGGCCATGTCAGCTCCGGTGGGAGTCAGATCGGTCACACCTCCGTGGTGGGATTGTCTTCGGTCGCCATCACGTGGTGCTCGTCGTCCGCGACAACAGAATGGTCGGGAGCGCGAGGTCGTCATTGAGCGCGTGGTCACGGAAGCGTCGGCGTCGGTGCAGTATCCGATGCTGACCAAGACCAACTACCCAGAGTGGGCGATGCTCATGCGCATCAACCTGCAGGCGCAAGGCTTGTGGGGAGCCATCGAACCCGGCGGCGCGGAGTACAACGTCAATCGGATGGCCCTGGCGGCGATCGCATGTTCAGTACCGTCGGAGATGTTTGCGTCAATCGGCAACAAGGAGATGACACAGGAGGCCTGGGATGTCATCAAGATCATGAGGATGGGCGTTGAGCGTGTGCGCGAGACGAATGCGCAGAAGCTCCGGCGCGACTTCAACAACATCATGTTCAAGGATAGTGAAGGGGTCGATGACTTCTCATGCGGATCAACGTCCTCGCCAACAATCTGCGGTTTCTCGGCGACCACATCACCGACAGCGAGGTCGTGCGCAAGATGCTGTAGGTGGTCCCTGATAAGTTCATGCAGGTCGCGATCTCCATCGAGATGCTGCTCAACATCAGCGATATGTCCATCGAGGAAGTCACGGGTCAACTCCGGTCCGTTGAGCAGCGGTATGAGGCGCGGGCTGCGGCAGCCGAGTCAAGCTCTCGCCTTCTCCTTTCGTCGAAGGAGGAGGACCTAATCCGCCGTATGTGTCGGCGGGAGAGCGAGGCTGCATGAGGCGGTGGCAACGGCGCGGGCGGCAGCTGCACGGGTGGCGGTTCGAACGCGCCGCGTCGTGACACGTCGCAGTTCAACCGTGGCCGAGACGTGCTGCGTGAAGACAGAGGCGGGCAACCCTCCAACAAGGACTACTGCAAGTACTTCAAGAAGAAGGGTCATTGAGCCCGTGAATACAGAAAGAAAAAAAGAGATGAGGCGCAGGCGCACCTAGTTCAGGAAGGAGGCGACGAGGACGAGTCGGCCTTGCTTATGGCCCAGGTGGCGGCGTTGGCTCTCAGGACGACGTCTTCCCGGGTTCATGTCGATCCGGAATGCGTGGGCGTTCGCATTCTTCTGAACGAAGAGCGCGCCATGGTGTAGCTTGGCGACAATGACACTGGCGAGCAGAAGCGCGGCGTGTGGTACCTCGACACGGGTGCATCGAACCACATGACGGGCGTCGCTGCTGCTTTCTCCGAGCTGGACCGGAGTGTCTCCGGAACGATCAAATTTGGCGACGACTCAGTTATGGACATCGTCGGGCGCGGCTCGGTTGTGTTCGCTGCGCGTGATGGGCAACACCGTGTTCTCTCTGACGTGTACTACATCCCCAGGCTACGCAGCAACATTGTGAGCCTAGGTCAACTCGACGAGTTCGGCTGCGAGGTCCTGATCAAGCATGACGTGCTGCGGGTGCGCGATCCACAGCATGAGCTACTTGCTAAGGTACACAGATCGGTTAACCGTCTGTACAAGATCACACTCACCGTCGCACGTCCGGTCGCTCTCCTCGCTCGTTCGGACGACGAGGCCTGGCGCTAGCATGAGCGTTTCAACCACCTCAGCTTTGACACGCTGAGAAAAATGGCGCGCGACAACATGACACGTGGACTTCCCCAACTGGATCACGTCGACCAGCTCTGCGACGCATGCCTCGTCGGCAAGCAGCGGCACGCATCGTTCCCTATCAAGGCCAACTACCGCGCCAAGGGACGTCTGGACCTCGTACATGGAGATCTGTGCGGGCCCGTCACGCCAGTGATGCATGGTGGCAAGCGCTACTTCCTCTTCCTCGTCGACGATGCTAGCCGCTATATGTGGCTGGTGCTGCTGTCAAGCAAGGATGAGGCAGCCGACGAGATCAAGAAGTTCCAAGCCAGCGTCGAGGTCGAGACCGGGTGGAAGCTGCATGCGCTATGAACTGATCGCGATTGTGAGTTCACGTCTGTGATCTTCGGCGAGTACTACACGAAGAAGGGCGTGCACTGGCAACTCATGGCGTCGTACTCCCCACAACAGAATGGCGTCGTGGAACGCCGGAACCAAACTGTGATGGCTATGGCGCGATGCGTACTCAAGGCAAAGAAGGTGCCCAGTACGTTCTGGGGGGAGGCGGTGAGCACGGCTGTGTTTATTTTGAATAGGTCTTTGACGAAAAGCGTCACCGGCATGACTCCCTACGAGGCTTGGAACGGCAAGAAGCCGATAGTGAACTTCTTGTGCACGTTCGAGTGCATTGCGCATGTGAAGGTCACGCGTCCCCATCTCGCCAAGCTCGACGATCGTAGTGTGAAGATGGTGTTTCTAGGCTACGAGCTAGGCTCAAAGGGGTACCGTGTGTACAACCTAGTGAGCGGTCATCTGCATGTCACCCGCGATGCAGTGTTCAACGAGGGCAGCAGGTTGAATTGGGAGGAGGGCGGCGACAACGCAGTCCCTGAGACCTTCACCGTGGAATACACAGTCAGTGCTCTCACAGGCGACAATGAGCCGGCTTCTCCTGCATCCCCGCCGGCCTCACCAGAATAAGAGCAAGGGGTGCAGATGCCACGCACTCCCTCGGACGCCAGGAGCAGCGCAAGCGGCGCGCGTGTCATGTACACCACGCCACCGTTGAACATCCCGTCCGGCAATGAGCTGGACGACGAGGGAGCACCCCAGCGGTTCCACACCGTCGAGGACTGCATCGATAACTCTGAGCAAATCGAGCTGGATCCGGAGGAGCTGCTCTTGGCGGCATCTGAGGAGCCCACGTCGTTCGCCGAGGCCAACACTGATCTAGCTTGGCGCATGGTGATGGAGGAGGAGATGGCCGTGATCGTGGACAACGGCACCTGGGAGGCTGTCGATCTCCCGGCGGGACACCGGCCCATTGGTCTCAAATGGGTTTACAAGCTCAAGAAAGACGCACAGGGCTCGGTGGTTAGGCACAAAGCACGACTTGTCGCGAAGGGTTACGTGCAGCGTGCTGGTGTGGACTATGATGAGGTATTCGCACCAGTGGCGCGGCTCGATTCTGTGCGGGTTTTGGTGGCCATTGCTGCACATAAGGGGTGGACAATCCATCACCTCAATGTCAAGTCTACATTCCTAAATGGGGATCTCACAGAGAAAGTTTACGTCGCTCAGCCGCCAGGATTTGTGATCGCCGAACAAGAGCGGTGAGTTCTCAAGCTACACAAGGCACTGTATGGCCTACGTCAGGCTCCGCGAGCATGAAACATCAAGCTTGACCACACGTTGGTAGCACTTGGATTCACTCAGTGCACAGAGGAGCACGGTGTATACACACGCGGCAAGGGGAATGGGCATCTACTACTAGGCGTGTACGTCGACGACTTGATTCTCACCGATGCCGACCTGGGTGAGATCGATCAATTTAAGAAGGAGATGAAGTGCTCATTCAAGATGAGCGACCTCAAGCATTTGAGATACTACCTCAGGATCGAGGTCAAGCGGCTGCCTGGGAAGATCACATTGTGCCAGGCGGCGTACGCGATGAAGCTGCTAGACAAAGCAGGCATGGCTGGCTACAATGCTGTTCAAGTTCCCATGGAATCTAGTTGCTATTTTTAGTCTGCATGTCATTTACTCTGCATGTCAGTTTTGCGTTTTCTCGTGTAGTTATTTGCACGTAGTGCATGTCAATTACTCTGCACGTTTCGTAACTACTAAACATGCAGCTAGTAATGGCTAAGAATGTCAGTTACTCTAGTAATTGCTAAGCATGTCAGTTACCCTTGTATGGCTGAATAGCCAGATGTCAGTTTTCTTGTATTTGCTATAAAAGAGAGAAAGTAAATCAGAAAATGTTGTAACGTTCTGCAGCACCAAAACCTCATTTGTGTTCCGGTGTTCTATGATCGCGTTCTGTGTTTTTCTTTGCTTGCACGTACAACGGGAAGACTCCAGGGGTGTGTGCGTACTGTTACTTGCAGAAAATAGAAAGATCACCGATGGCGCTAGCGGACGTTCGGCCAACATAATCAACTGTAATTTGAAAGTTTTCTCTAAGGTGTTTACTAATAGGATAGCAAGGACAATAGATAGGTTGATCCATTGTAACCAAACAGCATTTATTAAGGGAAGATTTATCCTTGAAAGTGTAGTCACAGCCCTTGAAATTGCCCATGATACCTATCGCAACAGAGAAAAGGGCTTTATCCTGAAATTGGATTATGAATACGCCTATGATAGGGTGAGCTGGGATTTTTCTGTTTGAGACGCATGAACAAAGATGTTTTGGTTGTCAATGGATTAATTGGATGCAGACGTTAACTATGAAAGCATCTGTTACTGTTAGAATCAAAGATGATGATAGCAATTTTTTTGAAACTAGGAAAGGTCTAAGACACGGGGACCCATTGTCCCCTTTGCTTTTTAATTTGGTTACATATTTTTTTTACTAAAATGCTAATGAAAGCTATTGATGCAGGTTTCATTCAAGGTTTGCTTCCTAATCTTGTAGATGGAGGGGTGATTAGTCTCCAGTATGCACTCTATTTTTTGTTGAAAATAATCTAAAAATCGCAAGGAAAGTAAAATAAGATATGCCCCGGACGCA
Source organism: Melocanna baccifera (assembly GCA_036346265.1). Taxonomy (NCBI): domain Eukaryota; kingdom Viridiplantae; phylum Streptophyta; class Magnoliopsida; order Poales; family Poaceae; genus Melocanna; species Melocanna baccifera. Next base: position 123,126 of record JAYEVJ010000288.1, on the reverse strand, counting down.
TATACCAAAGATTAGTAGCATCAGAATTAAATGATTTATTTGAGATAACAGCAACATTATCTGAAATTGTAGTGCTCACAGATGATATAAATTGGCAGCTTTCATATCAACTTTCATCACAATAAGAGAACCTTTGGTGACATTTAGAACTCCACATTCACTGAAATATTCGTGCTCTTTAACATTAAGAGTACTCAATGAGATAAGATTTTTTTAAATTCGGAATATAACGAACATCCAACAAAGTTCTGATGGTGCCATCAAACATATTAATCTGGATAGAACCAATACCTGTAATCTTGCATGGTGTATTATCACCCATCGATACGGATCCACTTGCGTGTAGCTTCATAAGTAACGAACCACTCATGGTTTAGGCTCATATGGAAAGTGCAGACTGAATCAAGAATCCATCAACGTCGGTTTTGCAATACCGACAAAGACAATGAGAACATCTCCATCAGAACCTTCTTTGGTGATAACAGTGTCTTTAGCTTCATCCTATTGTTGATCCTTCGTGAAATTATCATTTCTCTTCTCCTTATTCTGCAACTTTCAGCACTCGGATATATTATGACCATTCTTCTTAGCAATACCTACATGATTTTCTGTTTTTGAATTTAGATTTGTCTCTATATCTACTTTTGCTTTTGTCTCTTAAATTGCCGTTTGAATCCTTCTTATACTGCCTGCCGTGGATAGACAAACCTTCTGCATATGTATTTAAACATCCACCGGGAACCATAAGTTTCATCATTTCTTTAGCATGTAGAGCTTCATAAACTTCACCGAGAGTAAGAGTATCTCGGCTATATAGAATAGTATCTCTAAAAATAGAGTATGAATAGGGTAGAGAGTATAGCAAAATAAAATCTAAATCTTCATCATCATATTTTACTTCCATAGACTCGAGGTCAGCAATAACTTCCTTAAAATCTGTCAGGTGATTCAGCAATACGACTCCCTCCGCTATCTTGTATGAATAAAGCTTCTGCTTCAAATGCATCTTGCTGGTCAAATTCTTGGTCATGCAAATCTGCTTCAATTTTAGCTATAATGCAGCAGCGGATGTCTCCTTTATAATCTTCTGTAAAATATTATTTGATAAATGAAGATGAATTTGAGATAAGATCTTACGATCTTTACGTTGCTTCTTATCAGCGAACAGTGTCGTTGGCATCTTGTCGACCCTCAAAAGTGCATCATCTAAATCAAGGTATGTTCTTTTCAGTTTCTCAAAACGGCTTTTGGCATTTGCTACAATACATAATTTTCAAACGAGGTATTTTTTTAAGACGAAGTCTACAAGTTAATTATAGTACACGTTAAAAGCCCAATATCTATACCATCCAAAATCACAAGCGAATATCTCTCTTTTCGTAATCTCTGCCGCAAACAGCTAAAATTCAAAAATTTCAGTCAAAATCCAAAAGTCGCAGCCAAAAAGAACAGATCCTCAATTTATTATAAAACAGCTCACATCTTAACTTGTCATAGAGAAAACTTTGTGCCGCGATCTAACAACAGAGGATCATACTTCAAAGTTATCATACGAAAAACCAAATTTTTTTTGATGGTATGAAGCCGTGTAGAACAAAAAATCCTGATACGTTTTTATGTGCACGTGGCAGTTTCCGTCGAAAAAATTCACACATGAGCCAGCCGACAGCACCTTGCACCTTCTCTATTCTATTTTAATTAGCCTTGCTTTCCGTGCTACTTTATTTTCCTTTGTTTGCTCTAGCTTCTGCTGGATGCTTGCCTTGGCACTTGTTCCTTGCTTTGCTTTTCCTCTGTACATTTTTTCTTGATTTCGTTTTCCAAGCCAAGACTTCTCTCTCCTATGCTTTTCCTGGCGTTTTCTTCTTTGCTTGTTAGTTTCTCTCTGTACTTGGTGCAAGAGAGAGAGAGACCAGAGCAACACTTACCACTTGTTGCTTTTCCTCTCTTTCATCTGCGTTGCTGTATTTTGCTTGAGGATGCGTGAGACTTTTCTTACGCCGCGCTTGGACCGAGGCAGCGAAGAGAAGACGCCGTGCGCGAGACGGTTGCGTTGTCTCTCCGGACGCTGTGGTGCTGTGCGGCACGGAGGACCGAGGAAGCCTGGTGCTGCTCCTTCGCTCTTTATGTTGCTGCAGAACTCTGTCTTGAAGATGAACTCAACGTCGACTCGGACACGACGTGGAAGAGGCGCTACACGAGACGACGACGCCGGTTTGGATCTGATAGAATTTTTTCCAGTGAATATCTCAAATCTTAATCTTCTACGCTCTGATACTATTTGTTACAAATAACGTACAGAAAAAATAGAGATAAGAAATACAAATTTTTACGTGAAAAACCCTTACGAAAAAAACCACGAACGGTCGAAGACAAATCACTATAACAAAAAAAAGATTACAATAAAACGCTTCTCATCAGGTTTGCTTATCCTATGAACTACTGTGGTACATATATAGTATAAGGAAAAAGAGTTTTACACGGAGAGGATACGAATCAGAATCGGTTGCTATAGATTGATACCACGTCTGATACAAACTATGTATATATCTGTTATACCACATCTGATATGAAGTGATGAAGTGTTCGAATAATACAAATTTAAATCACCTTTTCAATGGTGCCAGGGGGTGATCATTTCGACTTTTTTTGGCTTCAGCTTTTAACTTCAGCTTTTTTTTCACTATTCACTACACTATCCACTAACTCAGCTACAGTGTTTTTTCAGTCAGCTACAGTGTTTTTTCAGCCAAAAATCATCGCTATTTCGATCACCCCTACGTACTTACAGTGTATAAATTAATTAAGGGAGCAGCACGCAAATGGTACTGGGAAGTAGCTAGCACCGGCCGACCGAAGTGCATAGGACCACCCCTGTGAGCGGATCAGCTAGCGAGGAAGCGCGCGAGCACCGATGGCAGGCGAAGAGGGTCGGGGAAGCAGCGGTGACGGCCAGGGTGCCAACGCCCCAGAATCCAAGGTGATAATTAACAGATCGATCCATGACGCTATTACGCTGTGTGGTGTGTGTGTGTCAACCTCTGTTGAATGTCCATAATTCCCATTGCCTTTTCGTACGTGTTGATGGAATGTGTACGCCAGGTAGCTGAAAAAGACGCTGACAAGGGGAGAGGGGACGAGGAGTTCCTGGACAAGATGCGCGGGTGGCTGATGACGGTGGCCACGCTCTTCGTCACCCTGGCGTTCCAGGCGGCGCTGCAGCCGCCGGCCTGGATGCGGACGGCGGAACTTCTTCGGTGGCAGTCCGACATAAATCAGCTTAAGCATCGTTTCCACGGCGCCTCTCATGCCGCTGCGACGGCTCCGGCGATGTCTGCTCCGTCTCCAGGTCAAGCCCTCAAGCCGCAGAGTCCACATTAGGTCCAACTCTGAGAGCGGGGTTATACAATGGTTGTAACGTGATTACGTTCGCGACTGCGCTGTCGCTGGTGCTGCTGCTTCTGTGGGAGATACCGCGGGATCGGGCTAAGCGTACCATGAAGAGAGCAGCAGGGATGATGGTGGTCATCGGCTTAAGCGTCGTGGGTACCTTCGCCTTGGGCAGCTCCGAACAGTGGCTCTATACATTGACGGTCGGCATCGTCGTTGTGCTGTATGCCATTGCAGCGGTTTGTTGCGTCAGATTGTTTCCCGACATTTTTGCGAAATGGCGGACAGGTGAGCGCCCTGCCCCATCCCCTGGCCACGGCACCTAGCATTTGCGATGAACATATATGTTCGTTGTTGCCGGCCATCTCAAATTTTGCATGCATGACGCTTGTTAATTTCCACATGTATGTATGCGTCCAGTAAGACAAATAATATCACTAGCGTGAAGGTAGCGTTGGTATTGTGTCGGCTGGGTTTTGTATGAGGTCGTGTTCTTCGTTCCCCTGTTATGCGTTGTACGACGGCGTCATGTATTTTGTTTGCGTGCTTGCTTGAAACTTATTAATTGTACTATATGTGTATCTATGATGGGACATCAATTCAAAAAAAAATGGGACACACGGGCGGCCCCTCTGTTTCTAAAAAAAGAAACTTTTTTTGTTCTATTTGAGTCCCAGACTTGGCTTAAAATTTCTGTGTCTCGTATGCAGTATACGGGTACGCCAGCGCCGCACACGTACATAAATGTTACGAGCCGAGCAGGCATCACGCCCCATCCTATAACCTAACATCAGGAATAAATTGGTTGGATAACGTTATGTTGGCTTACAACATCAGCGCCTTGTTGTAGCCTAATATACAACATTCCCTGTGCGCTATATACAACAGATCAGCACCATATGTCTAGCCAGCATACAATTAAAAGCTATATAGGGAGGAAACAAGTGTCAGAACAGGGATTATCTGCCGAATGTGGCTGCCAATTTAAGAACAGGGAGGAAACAACACAAGGGTTGATTAGGAGATGCGGTCCACTGTCAGCTTCTTCTTGGGAGGTGACCTCTGGATTGTCTGCTTCTGCAAGCCCATGAAGCTTATCCCCCTAGTTTGCCAACGATCTTCCGAGATTGGTAACAGATATCTGATAGCTTGCTGTTTTTTGCGATGGCCAACGACCCCGTAGATGCTTAAAAACAAATCCACTTGTTTCGGTAACCCTTGGATCATCCCTGTGCCACTAGAAACCCGAAAACAATCATGGCGCCGCCGCCGGTGATCGCCGGAGCCGCCGACAATGAGAGTTCCAAAAACGGAGTCCCCTCGGTCCCAGCTACCCATTTCCGCCCTCCGATCGCTTCGCAAAACCCTAAAACCCCTTCGATCACCGCCGCCTCTCTCCCCTGTCTTCACGCGCTCGCCATGAACGGAGGAGGAAGACGCCACTGTTCCTTGCGGGTCCGATGTGAACAGTGCCCGCCCGCAATGAACAGTGCACCCAAAACCCATTACTGTTCACACGAAACCCAAAACCCGAAAAGTGTGTTTATACTCATTTGAACCGTCTCGAGCCCGTAAACCCATTTCCGAGGTCCGTTTTCCCATGCCAAACCCCTGTAAGCCCAAAACCTTTATTTTAAAATTTTCGTCCGAGTTTGTTTTTGTTTTTCGATCCAATTTCATTCCTTCGAAAGTGGGCCTAATTTTGTTTATTTTTGCGCTAGCTTCCGACGCCGCTAATCCACCGACACAGGAGGAGGAGGTTCCAGTCCTAGTTCAAGATTTCACAAAGTACGAGTTAATCGAAATTCCTGAATCGCAAGGCAAGTCGCATTACCTTTGATCATACTGAACCTATGATTCTTTAATTATTTAATATTTAGTACTTTCATTAAGCTATTTTAGTGCTGTTATTTTATGTATAAATAATCTTTAGAATGGCATGTTTTAAGCTATGTCCCACCACTTGACAACAGCCCCTTTTAATTTGACGGTCATATTCATTTGACGAACCCTAGCACATAAAATATAGAACTATTTATATCACATGGTAGTATAGGAACTCATAATTGACACTGTTAAGTGATCCGACACTTATCAGTAGAATTTTTGAAAAAGCAAAGGTAGAGGATAAAGGAATGTTCACAGGAAACCAGAAGTTGGTTGGGCCCCCTGGCCTTTGTTCGAGAAGGAGGCTTAAGTAAGGAGACAACATAAAATAGTGCTGGCCTAGTATCAGTAGATACTAGTGTATGTTATGGGTGATGCCTCGTCAAGAATGTAAGGACAAGACCCTTATGCCAAATAAAGAACATAGTGAACGCTCAACCACAAGCGTTGATTCGTCAAACCTGGATTAGTAGCTACTCAGTTCAATTGAATCTATACACCAGAAAAGAAAGGAAGGATGACAGTAAAGGTAATGCGTTACAACGGTAGGCTCTCACGGATCGGGTAAATTCACTCGACGTTGGCCAGTCAGAGGTGCCCGAGGAAGTGTTGATCAATTGTCTATCGGGTAAAGAGTATATAAAGAACTGAGTAAGCGAAAATCCTTATTTTCTTAACTTTGTCGCGGGAGTTTAAGAAATCTTGTAGGTAAAGCTGAGCAGCTCTGCAGAGTGAAATAAATGGTATTCGAATACGCCGTGCTTCCAGTTAATGAAGCTGTGTTTATTTGGGTGACTTCATAAATGAAGCATAAGTAGATTTGAAATAGTTTTGGTAAAGTGAAAAAGTTAATGATCAAGTTTGAATCCCCAAATTATTAAGAAGTTTTTGTTTATTTTGCTTTGAACTCAAAATATCTTATAAAAGCAAAACTGCATCCACTTAAAATAATAGAACCATTATTCCATGTTCTTTGAAACCCTCTTGCATGCAGTTATTCAATATTTTTCCGTGCGTCTTGTTGAGTACGGTGGTTGTACTTATACTTGCTAAACAAACATAAACAGAAATTGCGCCGCAAGAAATTGAAGTCTTCGAAGAAGCAGGTGAAGACGGTGACGCAATCGAGGTAGCAGATGTTTGGTTTTAAAGGTTGTTCTCCGCTCAGGCTTGCCTGTGGCACCTTTTGGTTTTATGTATTGTAAGGGCCGTCGCCCGCTGTAAGACTTGGCCGTAAAGCCATTATATTGTAATAAAGCTGGTTTGTACCTTTTTGAAAGCATGTGTTTGCGATGATGTACACTTAATTACCGTGCCTCGTAGTTGAACAGTTCTGGGCAGCTACGAGATGAACAGTAAGTACTGCCCCCTGGAAACGGGGGTGTTACATGCACCATTTCTTTTCCATGCCCAATTTGACAAAGCCCAACTATAATGGTAATTCGGCTTTAGGTCCATACTTGGGCCCCAACTTAAAAGATCTCTTTTTTCGGCCTTTTAGTAAGGGACTGAGTTGCTGATTTACAATTTACAACCAGCTAGATCCGTTCTTTTCAGTTTTGACCTGGCTTTTGTCGTCGACTTTTTTCAGTAATTACTATTTATTAGATTAATAAATTATAGCCTAAAAAAACAGCTCCTAGCATTCCCACACACAAAGATTAGCAGTTTGGCACAATTCTCACCACAGGATGGAAAGATATTATGTACAGGATATGTTGGTGAGAAAGTGTAGAGATGTGTGCTTCGAGCAGATCTTCATCCTGGCTGGTAACTGAGCGACATACCACAAGTCAAAACTATTATGAATATTGTGTATATTGATACGAGGTCCAAAGGATCATATATATAGGAGAGTACAAGGAGATATACCATATAGATATAAAGCATATATGAAATAGAATACAAACTCTATATCCTATAGTATAACTCTATCTCTATCTTCTTAACACCCTCCCTCAAATGCAAGACGTATGCAATAGCACTGTATTTGAAAGAGTTGTTACTAAAATAGCAAACAAAAAATTAGAGATACTAGCAGGAGATACTAGCGGGAGCGGTCGGATCTTGGCGTGTAGCTCCTCGCGGGAGACTCGCTCAGGCGGTCAAGACCTGGCACACCGAGCAGATCTGGGCGCGTAGCTCCTCGCGGGAGCCTCACTTGGGCAATCAAGACTTGGCGCACCGAGCGGATCTGGGCACATAGCTCCTCGCGGGAGCCTCGCTCAGGCGGTCAAGACCTGGCGCACCGAGCGGGTCTGGACGCGTAGCTCCTCGCGGGAGCCTCACTCAGGCGGTCAAGACCTGGCGCACCGAGCGGGTCTGGACGCGTAGCTCCTCGCGGGAGCCTCGCTCGGGCGGTCAAGACCTGGCGTACCGAGCGGAACAGATCCGAGCTTTGTGTGGATGTCGATGGCAAGTACCTTCTCAATCTCTCCAGCGGCGACTGGATCAGGGGGATCCAACGGATGAAGTGGAGACGATGGCCTGGTCAGTGGTGGCGGCAAGATCGGAAAGGAGACGACGCCGCACACGGAGGGCAGCAAAGTGGAGGACGCCGCACACAGAGGGCAACGAAGTGGTGACGACACCGGCTTGAGCGGCGGCGGCGACTCGGGTGGTGGATCGGGAGATCGGGAAGGAGACGACGCCGCATACGGAGGATAGCAGCCGGTGGGTAGGCCGAAAAGAAGACGACGCCGCACACAGAGGGCAGCGGTCAGTGGGTAGGCCGACGCACAGAGGGCGGCACTACTCTCCGAATTGCTCTTCTTTTTCTTCAAAACTAGGTCCTCAAAATCGAACTAAAGACCTCAAAAGCAGCAGACTCAACACCAACCAAAAAGATCTCTTCTCTCCCCTCCATAAAAAAATCGAGAAAATTGATTTCTCCAGCTTGGTTGATGTGCGTTTTTGCCTCGGTCTGCGTGGAGTGATCGCAGTAAGTTGTCTTCGGTCGTCTGCGATACCAAACCGAGAGGCTAGCTCATTCCTCCCCTCTCCCCTCCTATCTCTCTCTCGTGCGCACTTGCTCGACGCTATCTGCAGCGCGGTGAGAAAGAGAGCACAAGGCGGTGGCTGCAGCGGAGGAAGCCAGGGCGATGTGGATCTTCGGCAGTGGACAGGACGGGCGGATCCGGTCGGAGATCTCCAAGCCGTGCGGTTGTGGGTCGCCGAGGGGTTCCCGCAGCCCAAGAACAACCAGACGACCGAGGAGCGCGGCATGGAGTGCCTCATCTCCCGGTGCCTGGTGCACCTGGTCAAGAGGTTGGGCACCGACGGCCGCGAGATCTGCGGTTGCATCATGGCGGAAGGCGAGGGCGGAGTCGAGGCCAGTGGCGTCGGAGTGGAGGGAGCGCCATGCGGAAGTGAAGGCGGAGAGGGCGGTGGTGCGCGTCGGCGGGGCCGGAGTCGGATAAGTTGAGGAGGTTGATGAGGCGCGGGCCGCGGACAGAGGAGAGGATGCGGATCTCGTTGTCCACCACGGGGCGGCACGGGGACGGGCGCTTGACGGCGATGGCGCGGCCTGAGGGGAGCACGGTAGGAACTCCAAGAGCGGCGGCGCGGGCACGACCGCTAGATCTGGTGCTGAGGAGCAGCAAGGGATCCAAGGGCGGGAAGAGACCGGTAGCGGCTAGATCCAGCGCCGGCAGGGGTCGCAGGGCCCAGATTTGGGCGTGATGGGCACGGCGGCCTCGGGCGGCGGTGCGGCGGCCTCGAGGTCAGCCCGGATTTGGGGCGGCGATCGGATTCGACGGCAAGCTGAGAGGCGCGGCCGAATCTGGAGGCCAGGCGGCGGCAACCGGAGATGAGGCGTCGACAGTCGGAGGCGATGAGGACAAGTCGGCGGTGACCCGTTTAGATCCGTCGGCGACGACCAGCAAACGCGCTGGCGGCAATGGCGGGGAGGCCGAATCCGGTGCAGACGCGGGCGCACGGGCAACGACGGCATGGCCCGAAGAAGTGGCCGCCCCCGGGAGTGAAGATCGATCCTCTCAGGGGCAGCGGCAGCGAAAGAAGAACAGAAGCTAGGTGACGGCTGCTACAGTAAACCCTAACCCTAACATTTGCTCTGATACCATGTTATGAATATTGTACATATTGATATGAGGCCGAAAGGACTATATATATATAGGAGAGTATAAGGAGATATGCCATATAAGGATAAGGCATATATGAAATAGAATACAAACTCTATATCCTAGTACAACTCTATCTCTATCTTCTTAACAAAAACTTCTTCTCATGCGGTCCAGTTTACATGCAGATTAATCAGTCGTTGGATGCAGGGTAAGTGGTTCGCTGGCTGCATGATATTAGTATCAGAAGTCTACCTGTAACCGGGATGCTACCGTTGATAAGTCCAAGTGGTTAAGGAGATAAACTTGAAGGGGCCACTCCAAGCGACTTAAAAGTCTCGGCTTTTGGCTTCTGGTGTTAACTTTTAACTGTAAATGTACTGTAATAGTTGTTTGCTTTTTTGGAGTCAAAAAATGAGAAAAAAAACTGTTACATCGTCTGCAAAGGAATAACGAGCCCACGCAGGTTCAAACCCTGCTATTTGTGACCTCTTCCATTCCCTTCTTTTTCCTTTTTTTTTGTGTAGTGTTTTTTTCTCTTTTTCTTTTTTTTTTGTGTAGTGCCTTTTTCTTTTTGTAATATTTTAGACCCCAAACCATGGTTGGTTGGTGAAACTCCCGTTCTTCTTGTGTTCCAAATCACTTGCTAGATGTTTGAATTCAAAGACAATTCACTGTGGATTTAATTTAGTACAAACAAATAGAATACCACAACGTGGATCTGCAAACATGTTTTTCTCTAAAAAAGAAAAGGAGGCAAGAGGGGCTCCAGTGCTTTGAGCGTTGCAAAGATCCAGCATGCATGCGTGGAGAGAGAGGAATAGAAAGAGAGAAAGGCAAGGGTTTTAGAGACAGATCTGGGGAGAAGTGGGTGCACTATTTACTATTCGGTTAGTGATTTGTCTCTCTAGGATAGTTGTCTAGTTTAGAGACCGTAAAAAACCAAAACACTTACAATACAAAGCAAATTATCATAACCCTAGTTGTGTTGTTGTGCTCGCTTTTGATCCCTCTCCGTGTGGCTTTGATTTGGCTTGTGTTCTTTGTCTTTCCTTCCTGCGCAATAATCGGTAAATGATGGAATACCAAGATCTTGTTTGGATCCATCCTAGTGCATAAAGATCAAAGGGTTTCTTTTTTGTGTGTGTAGGACCAAGAACAGTGATTAGAGTGGTAAATAGAAGACAACACTATCAAAAAAGACTTTACAAAATTTTTTCCAAAAGTGAAATCAAGTCACTTCACTATAATAGCTATATAAAACTATAGAGATCAGAGATTAAGTACCCACAAGAAAAGCTCAAAGAAAAACCGAACCAAGAAAAGCTCATCCACGGTCCTATAGATTTTACAGAGGAATTGAACCCAATACCTCAATCACCACAATCTTTATATAAAAGAAAAGCAAAAGAGAAAGGAATGGAAAGGAAAGAAAAGAAGAAAAGCACGTTGCTTGAGCTTATATTAAAGAATATGGTTCAAGTTAAACTGTATGTATGAAGGACACTACTGTGAATATATTCTAATTCTTTTTTTTTTGAAAATACCATATATTCTAGTTCTATATTGTAAACTTTAGAGAAGAAGACTCTACATTATGTGACTCAACACATCACCTGCTGCGCTCTACCACATCACCTTTTCAATAGCTAGCTAGTGAAGAGATCTAAACACGTCACCTTAGCCACCTTAATCTTTATATAAAAAGAAAAAGAAAAGAAAAGAATGAAAAAGAAAAAGCACGTTGCTTGAGGTTGTGTTAAAGAATTTGGAATCATCATTGGACCAAGCTCTTTCAAAAAGGAAAAAGAAAACCATATGTATGAAGGACACTGCTGCTAATATATTCTAATTTCAAATATATCGTGAACATTAGAGAAGAAAACTCTTCATTAAGTGACTCTATTTTTTTTTTGTCATTCCAGCAGTGTTTCTTACCTTTGCATGCGCTTCAAGACCAGCTTCGGCTCCAAGTTGCAAGCGAACTTAAACCGTTCTTTTGCTGATATAACTAGTATTCGATCCTGACTTATTCCTAGCATTACTATACTTTCCCCTGTTCATTGCGGGTTGGTTATTTGTTAGCACATGTTTAGCTTATGACGTGTTTGGAAGTCCTCGGCCAAACGAGTATTTCATGGAAAGCCATGGAACACTAGAGACCTTTAGCAATGTTGGATGGGTGGGATATAAAGGTCTGTTGGATTATTGCCCAAATATGCCAAACCAAAATATTGATATGCCCTGCTAATTTGGCTAACATTTGAATTGATACCAAAATTTTGGCGCGCTCGAAAAAATTTGGCAGCGTAAGGCAAAGCGTTGGGTATTTTTGGGTGGCAGTTTTGCTCGCCAAAAAAATGGTCAGGCAAGATATGAGGTGGCAATACGTGAGCGGTTGTATTTAATGTTTTCATTTTTGATTAACAAACTTCAAATGATAATATCTTCTAAACTGTGTGTCTGATTTGTGATCCGTTTGAATCATTGTATTCCTTGCAATTTAATCAACAAAATTATATATATATATATAGACTATATTTTCGTGAAAAAAATTATATGACATATAAGACTCACATGTCATACTCACATCCAAGAAAATTTTGGCTATATTGGCATGGTTACAATCCAAACAGACCCGCTATACCAACTTTTTGGTTATACCTTTTTTTGGTTGTACGTAAATTTTAGTAAGGTTTGACTTCGGCTCAAACCAAACATACCCTAAAACTCGGCTTACCTTTCAAATGGAAAAGGGTGAACGGTAAAATACTCTCTCCGTTCTTTTTCCTTGCTATTGGACTCCTGAGGGTAAATTGATAATTTTCTAATTTGATAAATAAAAAATTAAGAGTCCCACCTGTCGGTGGAACAAAAGAAGGATAGGGCCGAAGCCCTCATGGACAAACAAGGTGTGGGAGAGTTCGGACCGTCTGAACTCTCGCAGCGGGAGAGTTCGGACCGTCTAAACTTGCGCGGGAGAGTTCGGACCGTCCGAACTTGCGCAAAGGTAAAGTTCGAACCGTCCGAACGTTCCAGCCGAAGAGATAAGGACTTCGTCTCGGCAATTCTTCGTCAAACGATCTGGGTGGTGAATGGGGAGGCGGCGACTGGAGAGGTAGCGGCGGAGGCGCGGGTTGGCCCGGGCTCCTCGGAATCGGCCGCTTGCAGTCACCACGCCGCAACCCGCTGCCTCCTCTATTTAAAGCCGTCATCTCTTCCTCCGTGAGTATCTCATCTTCGGATCTGGCATCTTCTTCTCTTTAGCTTTTTTCCTTGTAGTCTTTGGCTTTGGAGAGGATTAGGGGCTTTTGTGCCATCTCCTCTTAGAGCTCTCCGCTTTGGGTTCCTAAGTGCCCTAACTCTGGTGGGGTGAGAGGGGAAATATAAAAGTTTACTTAAGAAAGGAAGAAGGCAGTGATGGTCCTCTGTTGTTTTTTAGTGCACTCAGCCGGGTGTGCTTTGGTGGTCCTATGCGGCATCTCCGACCACCCTCGACCTCACTCTTCGGTTTGCCGAGGTGTGAAGGCCGGCATTGTATCTTCGTTAACCTTCATCTTCTTGCTCGGTAAAGTGAGGCACTTGGTTTTCTGAGACAACGCTCCTTGTGTGCTTTGCCTTGTGCGGTTCTCGTCTTGGTGATCTTGAATATCACCTTACTGGGAGTTTTCAGTTGCTTGCTCTTTGCCATTTGCTTCGGATTTTCAAATGGCAAAGAGATATTGTGGGTTCAGATCAATAGCTCAATAATGATAAGTATGGTCTAATACTGAAATTGAATGTTCAAATTTGAGTTCTAAATCTTTGCTCTAGCTATCTGATACTTTATATATATATATATATATATATATATATATATATATATATATATATATATATATATATATATATAGGAAGCCTCTTTCTACACCAGTGCAATTACACTCTATATCGTATCTCATAATGTATGGAGTATCTTACGTAACGAAGGGTATGTACGTGTAGTATACAGTATTTAAGACTATTTAGGCGGTATGAATAATTTTTTTAGAGGTGGTATGTACATTTTTCGACATACTCCTTTTTGTGTGCGTATATAAAGGTATTTACAAAATACGCTAAAAACTATGGACTCCCTTACAATTTTTTCATGTGGTTCACATTGGAGTATCTTATAATTAGTACACAAGTATATCCAAGATGATAAATGAGTATTTCAAATTTGTTTAGGTGGTATATTAGAGGTTTTATATATATATATATATATATATATATATATATATATATATATATATATATATATATATATATATATATATATATATATATATATATATATATATATATATATGGTGATCACTAGTTTTCATAATACATCTCTGTTAGCTGATTCGCTTGTTGCATAACTTATTGTGTTCTATATTCTATAAGTATATATCAAGTTACTTGGCTAATTTAAAGTGTTATTTGGTGATCACTTGCCATTGTCTTGTCTGCTGGTTGTGTGTGTGTGTGTGTATTGTTGATAATCTGAACTTAGGTCTGTCTAATTGATTTAGAGCTCAAAGTTTGAATCTCACTTGGCATATTGTAGGATCAAGGATAACCGACTAGAGGGGAGTTGAATAGTAGGTTTAAAAATTCTTGTCTAATTAAACAAATTATATCAATTTTAACACAATGCAAGAAATGATAGATAAATCACACCTACTCAAGTCTAGTAATTCTAAGCAATTTGAGCAACAATTCAATCACAAGCACAAGTTTATATATCAAGTATCAAATTGCTCAACTAATAATGTAAATACTAAAAGATAGTGAGAAAAAGATCACAATGACTCGAGCGATGTTTTCCCGTGGTATCGAAGACTTGCCAGTCTTCACTACACGTTGAGGAAATCCCAAACGCTCTTGGACTAGCTCCATGAATTAAGCCTTGCTCCTCGATCACTAGGGTAGCTTTTCCTCCTCTTCGGAGATGGCGAGCTCCAAACCGCTCACAAATCGGCTCCAGGCTTCTTCACAATATTCTTTGAAGAAGTCACCGTGCAAACAACCTCCTCGCCGTTTAGGTGCCGCAAGCACCAAGAGAATAGAACTTTGATTCCGCTTGACGACGCTCAAGTGCAATTGAATCAACTAGAATTGAATGCATTTAAAAATCTCTCCACAACTCAAAATTGAATGCTCAAGAGAGAAAAGAGAGTGGAGTGAGTGCTCTAGGGCTCAAAATGATCAATACAAGCTCAGCAGCCTGCCCAAGTGCAGGTGGAGGGGTATTTATACCCTCACCAATCAAAACTAGCTGTTACTAAAAATTAATCCTAAAAAATCAGGGAAATCGGTATTACCGCGGTACAAAGTGCGGTATTACCGCACTTTACTGTAGCACACAGTAACGGCTCTATCAGATGGTTCAGAACTAGCCGTTGGAATTTAGTGCGGTACTACCGCCGTTGTAAGTGCGGTCATACCGCACTGCGGTAATACCACGGTCAGTGCGGTACTACCGCACTGTGGTTGTTCCGCCGTTGAAAATCCAATGTTACCGATTTCTGGCTAGTTAAGTTTTTTTCAAGGTGCTCTTTGTAAAAAAATACCGAACATCGGTAATACCGCTGTACCATACAGTACTACCACTGGTAGTACCGCGGTAGTACCGTCGTTGATAATTTGGTACTACCGATTTCTGAGAGGTGAAGTCCCCGGAAGAGTGCTCCCTAGAAAAAACATATCTCATATAATCCGGTACTACCGCCCTGCGGTAATACTGGTAATACCGCAGGTGGGTGTGGTACTACTGATTTTCCAGAGAGAGCACAATGAGTTTTCAAACTTATTTTTCCAATGCATGCATGATCCTAATTTAATCCAATATGCACCCAAACATGCTACAAGCTACTTTCAAAGATATCTCTTAATAGTACGGCATCTAACCTATAATCCGGTCTTCCACCTTTTCTCTTAAAACCGGTAAAATAAAAACGAGATCTTATATTTCATGTACCTCATTCTTGATACTTCTGGACGTCAATCTTCCATGCAGCTTGTTCTTCACCTTTGCACACATGAGACTTCATCTATATAATCTTAGCACATACATTAGTCCCATATTCATAAATCATCATTAATTACCAAAATTGTAAATTTTGGGGCCTAGATGCTTTCACATATTCAATTTGTGTAGAGTATAGACCATAGTAGCGGGATGGTTAAAATTATATCTTGTGTAACCCTACATCTAAAAGCAGTAAACAGCATCAAACTAAAACTTGAGTTCTATATTGGTTTTATTTATTCTCTATTTCATAAGAATGCTTTACATACTTGTTTCAGCAGTATTCTTATTACAAGGATTGGCTATAAGCTCTTGTATAAGTGAAATGATAGAATTACATGTTTATATGCAGTTTCTATTATATATATATTGCTAGAAATGTGATTTAATTATTCTTAATGATGCTGAAATTGAATCTGAATATTTGCTTATACCGTAATATTTACGACACTTTTTGCTTGCTATTTTGGACATTGATGCGACATTATACACAGTGACAACGGCAAGTGCGTGCATGGTTGGGACACAGAAGTAAGGGCTCTCGAGGTACGACTACGTATATGCAGTCTATAAATTAAGGGGGCAGCATGCATATGGTACTGGGAAGTGCATAGGAGGATCCCTGTGAGCGGATCAGCTAGCAAGGCAGCGCGCGAGCACCGATGGCAGATGAAGAGGGTCGGGGAAACGGCGGTGACGTCCACGACGCTAACGCCCAAGAATCCCAGGTGATAATTAACAGATCGATCCATCATGCTATTATGCTGTGTGCATGGTGTGGTGTGTGTGTGTGTGTCGACCTCTGTCCATAATTCCCATTGCCTTTTCGTACGTGTGGATGGAATGTGTACGTGTGGTGGCTGAAAAAGACGCTGACAAGGGGAAGACATCCTGAAGGAGATGAGCGGGTGGTTGATGACGGTGGGCACGCTCTTCGTCACCATGGCGCGCGTTCCAGGCGGCGCTGCAGCCGCCGGCCTGGATGCGGATGGCGGAACTTCTCCAGTACAATCCTTTCCACGGCGCCTCCCATGCCGCTGCGACGGCTCCGGCGATGTTTGCTCCTTCTCCAGGTCCAAGCCCTCCAGCCACAGAGTCCGCATTGGCATTGTGGCGTACGCCATCGCAGCGGTTTGTTGCATCAGAATGGTTCCCGAGCTTATTGCGGACAGGTGAGAGCCCTGCCCCATCCCCTTAGCATTTCCGAAGAATATATATATGTACGTTGCCCGCCATCTCAAATGTTGCATGCATGACGCTTGTTTCCACACGTATGTATGCGTCAAGGTAGCGTTGGCAGGGGAGAGTACTGTGTCGGCTGGTTTTTTTCTCTAAAAAAAAAAGAAAAGGAGATGATAGGGGCTCTTGTGGTTTGAGCGTTGTGGAGATCCAGCATGCATGCGCAGAGAGAGAGGAGTAGAAAGAGAGAAACGCAAGGGTTTTAGAGACAGATATGGGGAGAAATGGGTGCACTATTTACTATTTGATTAGTGATTTGTCTCCCTCTCGGATGGTTGTCCAGTTGAGAGACCGTAAAAAAACCAAAACAATTACAATACAAAGCAAATTACCATAACCCTAGTTGTGTTGTTGTGCTCGTTTTTGATCCCTCTCCCAATTGCTTTGATTTGGCTTGTGTTCTTTATCTTTCCTTCTTGCTTTTGTTTTTGTTTGGGTGTGCAATAATCGGTAAATGATGGAATACCAAGATCTTGTTTGGATCCATCCTAGTGCGTGTAGGACCAAGAACAGTGATTAGAGTGGTAAATAGAAGACAACATTATCAAAAAAGACTTTACAAAATTTTTTCCAAAAGTGAAATCAAGTCACTTCACTATAATAGATATATAAAACTATAGAGATCAAAGACTAAGTACCCACAAGAAAAGCTCAAAGAAAAACTGAACCAAGAAAAGCTCATCCACGGTCCTATAGATTTTACAGAGGAATTGAACCCAACACCTCAGTCACCACAATCTTTATATAAAAGAAAAGCAAAAGAGAAAGGAATGGAAAGGAAAGAAAAGAAGAAAAGCACGTTGCTTGAGCTTATATTAAAGAATATGGTTCCAAGTTAAACTGTATGTATGAAGGACACTACTGCATGTGAATATATTCTAATTCTTTTTTTTTTTTGAAAATACCATATATTCTAGTTCTATATTGTAAACTTTAGAGAAGAAAACTCTACATTATGTGACTCGACTGCTTGATAATTGCATACAATATTCATGATTGCTGCGGTGCCTATATTGACATTGTATATTTTACAGATTTGTTGTATAACATTCAACTAAAATTTTCACTATTCGAGCTATGTTTCTAACCTTTGCACGTGCTTCGAGACTCATGCATGGCTACTCCGGCTTCGGCTTCAACTCCGACGAGCAAACAAGTGCAACCATCTCCAGCAAAGCTAGAGCTAGCTCCGGCTTGCTGGCACCACATGTTACCCTTAGCCAAATTCATCCCTTCACTGAATGCACTTTCCATGTCAATAAACTACTTTTTGAGTTGACTCCAGTGGCAGCATGGGAGAAGCAGGGGAGGGTCGGTGGGCCTTGTCGGTTCCAGTGGAGCTATCAAGAGAGTCCATTGCGTTTTTAGCCCTTTGCTTACTCGTTTTAATAGATATAACTCTCTCTCACTTAAATTTACAGAAATAGTCTTTTCTCAAACCGCGGAAGCAACATTAGGTAACACATGTCACCTAATGTTGCCCAGCACCATATTAGATGCAGGACGTATGGGAAACATGCATTGAATCGCCTGTTGGCTTCTATACCGTAGCAAGTGACCTACTGCGCTCTACCACATCACCTTTTCAATAGCTAGCTAGTGAAGAGATCTAAACACGTCACCTTAGCCACCTTAATCTTTATACAAAAAGAAAAAGAAAAGAAAAGAATGAAAAAGAAAAAGCACATTGCTTGAGGTTGTGTTAAAGAATTTGGAATCATCATTGGACCAAGCTCTTTCAAAAAGGAAAAAAGAAACCGTATGTATGAAGGACACTGCCGCTAATATATTCTAATTCCATATCGTGAACTTTAGAGAAGAAAACTCTTCATTACGTGACTCGACTACTTGATGATTGCATACAACATTCCTGAATGTTGCGATGCCTATACCGACATTGTATATGTTACAGATTTACTATATAACATTGAATGTTCCTGCTGAAGAGATAAGGACTTTGTCTCGGCGATTCTTCCGTAAGCGATTTGGGTGGCAAGTGGGGAGGCGACGACTGCAGAGGCGGCGGCGGAGGCACAGGCTAGCCCGGGCTCCTCGGAATCGGCCGCTTGCAGTCACCACGCCGCAACCCCTTGCCTCCTCTATTTAAAGTTGTCATCTCTTTCTCCGTTAGTATCTCATCTTCTGATCTCGCATCTTCTTCTCTTTAGCTTTTTTTCTTGTAGTCTTTGGGTTTGGAGAGGATTAGGAGCTTTTGTGCCATCTCCTCTTAGAGCTCTCCACTTTGGGTTCCTGAGTGCCCTGACTCAGGTGGGGGGAGAGGAGAAATCTGAAGGATTTACCCGAGAAAGGAAGAAGGCAGTGATGGTCCTCTGTTATTTTTGAGTGCATTCGGCCGGGTATGCTTTGGTGGTCCTGTGCGGCATCTCCAACCTTCGACCTAACTCTTCGGTTTGCCGAGGTGTGAAGGCTGGTATTGTATCTCCGTCAACCTTCGTCTTCTTGCACGGCAAAGCGAGACGCTTGGTTTTCTGGAGCAACACTCCTTGTGTGCTTTGCCTTGTGCGGTTCTCGTCTTGGTGATTTCAAATATCACATGTACTGTGAGTTTTCAGCTGCTTGCTCTTTGTCATTTGCTTCAGATTTTCAAATGGCAAAGAGATATTGTGGGTTCAGATCAATAGCTCAGTAATGATAAGTATGGTCTCTCTCAAAAAAAAAATGATAAGTATGGTCTAATACTGAAATTGAATGTTCAAATTTGAGATCTAAATCTTTGCTCTAGCTATCTTGTGACTCACTGTCCTGCATTCAGATACTTTTGATACATACATACATACATATGGTGATCACTAGTTTTTATAATATATCTCTGTTTGCTGATTCGACTTGTTGCATAACTTGTTGTGATTCTATATTCTAGAAGTATATATCAAGTTACATGGCTAATTTAAAGTGTTATTTAGTGATCACTTGCCATTATCTTGTCTGCTATTTGAATATATATATATATATATATATATATATATATATATATATATATATATATATATATATATATATATATTGTTGATAATTTGAATTTAGGTCTGTCTAATTATTTTAGAGCTCAAAGTTTGAATCTCACTTAGCATATTCAATTTGTGTAAAGTATAGACCATAGTAGCGGGACGGTTAAAATTATATCTTGTGTAACCCTACATCTAAGAGCAGTAAACAACATCAAACTAAAACTTGAGTTCTATATTGGTTTTATTTATTCTCTATTTCATAAGAATGCTTTACATACTTGTTTCGGTAGTATTCTTATCACAAGGATTGGCTATATGCTCTTGTATAATTGAAATGATAGAATTACATGTTTATATGCAGTTTCTATTATATATATACTGCTAGAAATGTGATTTAATTATTTTTAATGATGCTGAAATTAAATCTGAATATTTGCTTATACCGTAATATTTACGACACTTTTTACTTGCTATTTTGGACATTGATGCGACATTATACACAGTGACAACGGCAAGTGCGTGCATGGTTGGGACACAGAAGTAAGGGCTCTCGAGGTACGACTACGTATATGCAGTCTATAAATTAAGGGGGCAGCATGCATATGGTACTGGGAAGTGCATAGGAGGATCCCTGTGAGCGGATCAGCTAGCAAGGCAGCGCGCGAGCACCGATGGCAGATGAAGAGGGTCGGGGAAACGGCGGTGACGTCCACGACGCTAACGCCCAAGAATCCCAGGTGATAATTAACAGATCGATCCATGACGCTATTGCGTTGTGTGGTGTGGTGTGTGCGTCAACCTCTGTCCATAATTCCCATTGCCTTTTCGTACGTGTGGATGGAATGTGTACGCCAGGTTGCTGCTGACAAGGGGAAAGGGGACATCCTGAAGGAGATGCGTGGGTGGCTGATGACGGTGTGGGCACGCTCTTCGTCACCATGGCACGTGTTCGAGGCGGCGCTGCACCGGCTGCCACCGCCGAGCCGGCCGTCGTCGCCCCAACGCGCACCTATGCCGCGCCTAACGCCGCCTACGTCGTGCGCCCACCGCTGCCTCCTGCCCCGCACCCGTGCCGCACCACGCCACCACCGCCACCGCCTGCTTGGACACCCGCAGGGAGGGAGGAGAGAGAGAAAGGGAGAAAGAAAAGAACAGAAACCTGGCGAAGGGGTGGCTGCTGGCTTGGGGAGAAAAGGATTGATCTCCTTTTATTAGGGTAATTAGGGTTTAGAGTTTGTGACCTCTTCCAAAAATTTCCGGGTGTTACACAGCCAAATTCAACCCTTCACTGAATTCACTTTCCTTGTCAATAAACTACTTTTTGAGTTGACTCCAGTGGCAATGTGGGAGGAGAGGTGCAGTGGTGTGGGAGAAGCAAGGGAGGGCCGGTGGGCCTTGTCGGTTTCGGCGGAGCTATCGAGAGAGTCCAATGCGTTTTTAGCCTCTTGGTCACTCATTTTAGCAGGTATAACTCCCTCACTTAAATTTGTAGAAATAGCCCTCTCTCAAACCGCGGAAGCAACATTAGGCGACACATGTCACCTAATGTTTTCTGGCACCGCATTAGATGCGGGACACATGGGAAACATACATCAAATCACCTGTTGCACTTCCATACCGTAGTAAGTGACCTGCCGCGCTCTACCACATCACCTTTTCAATAGCTAGCTAGTGTGGGAGTCTCGAAGTGAGTTCTAGTGGGGAGAAATTTTGGTTTCTAATTAAACCCCTTTTTTGCTTGCCATCCACGGTCCTATAGATTTTAAGAAGATCTAAACACGTCACCTTAGCCACCTTAATCTTTATAAAAAAAGAAAAGGAAAAGAATGGAAAAAAGAAAAACGCGTTGCTTGAGGTTGTGTTAAAGAATTTGGAACCATCATTGGACCAAACTCTTTCAAAAAGGAAAAAGAAAACTGTATGTATGAAGGTGATATTTAGTCGGGCTCGGCTTATTTCTTTTAGGCTTTGAAGTCAGGCTCTACAAGAAGCAACATAATTTGGGCTTCAGATCCGCAGTTCATTTTGGTCTCGGCCACAAATTTTTAGTTTATTTTTGGGTTTCGAAGTCCGAGCGTTTGACTAGAAAAATAGCTTCAAAGCCCCAAAAGCTAAAGCCGAGCCCGGCCAAATGGCCCAAATTAAGGACACTGCTGCCAATATATTCTAATTCCATATCGTAAACTTTAGAGAAGAAAACTCTTCGTTAAGTGACTCGACTACATGATGATTGCATACAATATTCCTTATTGCTGCCAGTGGCGGACCCAGCATTTTTAGGATGGGTATTCGAAGTAAGTAAAATGTTGTTCAATAGAAAAGATAAAGATTTACAATAGCTAAAATCTCTCTTTCAAAAAAATATTAGCTAAAATCAAAAGACAAATTGCTCATACTCAGTACCAGAAACAACATATAAAATTAATTTAGAGGAAATACAAAATAATTAAGAAAAAATAATTTAACTTATGCCTTAGAATCACATGTATTGTCTGAACACTGATGTGCATAACCTTTGTGCAACGACGCAATCCCTACTCTGCCTGGTCGTCGCCCCACGGTCCAGCAGCCAGGTCTTGCTCATCGCCTCCCGCTTGCTCCTTACGATCTTACTATGTGTTAACACGACATTGCAGGCATGTGGTGGCCTTCTCCTTACCGTCTAAATTTGGAATGGAATGGTGGATCGTGAGATGGGGGCTTTGCATGCACTTCAAGACACATGCACGGCTCCTCCAGCTTCGGCTCCAACAAGCAAGCGATCTTAAACCGATCTTTTGCTGATATTATTACTAGTATTCGATCATGAGTTATTCCTGCATTACTATATCTTCCCCTGTTCATTGCGGGTTGGTTATTTGTTAGCACAGGTTTAGCTTATGACGTGCTTGGAAGTCCTCTAAAACTAGTATTTCACGGAAAGCCAACACTGAGCACTAGAGACCTTTAGCAATATTGGGTGGGTGGGATCTTACTCGGCTTACCTCTCCAAAGTCCAAAGGCAAAAGGTGAAGGGAAAAAATGCTCTCTCCGTTCTTTTTACTTGCTGTACTGGACATTGATGCGACATCATACACAGTGCCAGCGGCAAGTGCGTGCATATGGTTGGGACACGGAAGTAAGGGCTCTCGAGGTACGACTACGTACGTGCAGTGTATAAATTAAGGGAGCAGCATGCAAATGGCACTGGGAAGTAGCTAGCACCGGCCGACCGAAGTGCATAGGAGGATCCCTGTGAGCGGATCAGCTAGCAAGGAAGCGCGCGAGCACCGATGGAAGATGAAGAGGGTCGGGGAAACGGCGGTGACGGCCAGGGTGCCAACGCCCAAGAATCCCAGGTGATAATTGACAGATCGATCCATCATGCTATTATGCTGTGTGGTGTGGTGTGTGCGTCAACCTCTGTCCATAATTCCCATTGCCTTTTCGTACGTGTCGATGGAATGTGTACGCCAGGGAACTGAAAGAGCCGCTGACAAGGGGAAAGGGGACGAGAAAATCCTGAAGGAGATGCGCGGGTGGCTGATGACGGTGGGCACGCTCTTCGTCGGCATGGCGTTCCAGGCGGCGCTGCAGCCGCCGGCCTGGATGCGGACGGCGGAACTTCTTCGGTACAGTCCGTCCGAGATAAATCAGTTTAAGCATCCTTTCCACTTCCCCTCCCATGCCGCTGCGACGGCTCCGGCGATGTTTGCTCCTTCTCCAGGTCCAAGCCCTCAAGCCGCAGTCTCCACAGAAGGTCTATCTGCGAGAGCGTTGGCATACATGTTTTGTAACGTGATTACGTTCGCGAGTGCGCTGTCGCTGGTGCTGCTGCTTCTGGGGGAAATACCGCGGGATCGGGCTAAGATAACCCTGCAGATAGCAGCATGGACGATGCGGGTCACCGGCTTGGGCGTCGTGGCTACCTTCGCCTTGGGCAGCTCCGAACAGTGGTGGTATACATTGGGTATCAGCATCTTCATTGTGGTGTACGCCATTTTCGTGGTTCATTGCGTCAGAATGCTTGCCGAATTTTTTGCGAAAATTTCTGCGATAAGGCGGACAGGTGAGCGGCCTGCCCAATCCCCTGACCGCGCCCCCTAGCATTTGCGATGAACGTGTAATATAGGTTTGTTGCCCGCCATCTCAAACGTTGCATGCATGACGCTTGTTTCCACATGTATGTTTGCTTGCGTCCAGTAAGACAAATAGTATCACTAGCGTGAAGGTAGCGTTGCAGGGGAGAGTACTGTGTCGGCTGGGTTTTGTTCCCCTGTTATGCGTTGTACGAGGGCGTCATGTATTTTGTTTGCGCGCTTGCTTGAAACTTACTAATTGTACTATGTGTGTATGTATATATGATGGGACACCAATTCAATAAAATAAAATAAAATGGGATACGGGGGCGGGCCCCTGTTTCTAAAAAAAAGAAACGTTTTTTTTTCGTTCTATTTGAGTCCCAGACTTGGCTTAAAATTTCTGTGTCTCGTATGCAGCCTATGCCAACCTAACCCATACCTGCATGTAATCGTACTGGCTGCTGCTCCCGTCGTTGGCCCAGAAGCAGCCAATGTTCGTCGCTTCTGCCGCAACCATCTTCGCCCTTGATTGGGAAAGAAAAGACTTTTCCAAATGATCTTACACCATTTCTTTTCCTAGTCCAATTTGACAAAGCCTAACTATAGTGGTAATTGGGCTTTACATCCCTCGGCCATATAGGGCCCTTCAGGCAAAAAATACGTATCCTTACAGACTCGATATAACTAGATATGTGGGTAAAATTCTGCAATAGAGAAAAGAGGATGAGCAGGCAATCCTGCGGGACACCTCCCCGTTATTTATCGGGATCCTTGATGAGCACGCCTGAAACTGAATAAGAGTGAGGTCATCTGCCGTGCCATCGGGGGTTATCTCCTTTCGAAACCCCGCAGACGAGAAAGTGTCCTACCGTTTGGTAAGATAACGAACTACGTAGTTTGTAATTACTCCATAACTTCATAGAAAGTGAAATGACATGTCAAGCTCTTGCAGAAAGTGTTGAGTGTAGTCAGGGAGAGAGATATACTCTCCACGGTGTTTCATAGTGGGTCAATCTAACACCGTATTCTCTAACATATGTCCGTGCCATTGATTTGATATCACATATCCATGATCCGTGAAACATGATCATCAATCAATACATATGCTGATCTTTAAATCATAATTGTCCCACATAATAATATAAGATCAGGAATAATTTAAAATAACATCAAAACATAAATAAAGAGTTCTACGAACAAGTCACATACTTGTTGATTAATATAATAGACGTTAATAGGAGCCAACACTATAAAAAAAGACTTTTCAAAAAATTTTCCAAAAGTGAAATCAAGTCACTTCACTATAATAGCTATATAAAACTACAGCGATCAGAGGCTAAGTACCCATAAGGAAAGCTAAAAAAAAACTGAGCCAAATGAGTCTTGATATGCCTGGACAGTTTGACTAAGTGCAAAGGATGGTATGACCAGGTAGGGGCATTCTAACCTCTCCTCCTGGTGGTCTGAACTCTTAACAAAATCTTCACAACAAACAAAGAGAGAAACTTGCACAACTTTTGAATCGTAGATCCAAATCACTTGAAATTTAACATACACTATCTTTAGGATGTCAGAAACCTATTACAATCAAAGATCAGTAAGATTATTGCTAAAGTTCAGACATTTTTTTATTTAAATAAAGGTTGCACTAAAATCAAGCAAAACACAAGAACTTGAATCAAGACTAGCTTGTGGGTAAAGGATGATCAAGATAATCTTGAATCTACTCCCACACGTCCTAACAATAGCAATAACCCAAGCCAAAAACTCTCAAGATCAAAACCCCCAAAATCATACTTTCTTGAATCAAAACCGGGCAATCACAAGAACTTGTTATGGAAGGTACCTAGATGGATGGGATGGATGGTATCTGATCTCCAAAAGATATCTCTATCACTTATACATCCTTAGCACAAAGCAAAACCAAGAGGGGACCAAGCCAAATCAAGATTTTAACACTTGAATAAAGTTTGATATCTATTGATAGTTGAAGATGAATATTTACAGCCACTCACAAAGTCTAAAGATGATAAAAAGCTTGAGACAAAGAGTCACAATTCATCTCTCAAAGGTTCTCCCAAGAACCCTACTCCACTTGCATCCTAGAGAGCTTTCTCTAACTCTCTCCACACACACTTTCTTATATACTCTAGACTTACAAGAAATTCTAACCGATACCTCTAGTTGATTTTCATCTACTTGCGCAGGCTAACCCGTTAACTAAACAACATACTATATTTTACATTCACACATGTACGTTTCTTGAAGCATACATAACCATTAACCCGATAGTGAATCAATACTTGATCCACTTAACATTTTTGCATCGTGGTTTGAACAAAGCCTAACTTTCTAGTTTGGAGGCAAAAAGACTATTTTGTCTCGAAACTATCTTCCACGAAGCGTCATGCTTCCTTTGCCTTGAAGCAGTCCCGTGCTTCATCTTTAACTCTATGCGGCCCAATGACTTCCTGCCAAGCCTTCACATGCGTCCGAATCGACCGAACTGTCCTTATTTGCAAAGGGGCCCAAGCCACTTGGCACGTCACATACCTCTCCATGCACCATGATGGCAGCCGGGTTCTTTGACCGTTTCGAGCCTCAGCTCCTCCCTAAGCTTAGCCCTGATCAACCTTGTCGTTACCGGTCATGTCCACCACTAGTAGTTCCTACTCTGGTTCTTTGTCTTCCTAGTTTGTAACTACTCCGCTAAGCTTAGTCATCTTCTCACAACACCTTAATCACTCTGGACCTCATCTCCTCTAACTTAGTTTCGATCCCTTCTTTCTCATCATGACCTAGCTTTAGAGTCCTACAACCAACAACAACAACAAGCAAATCGTCATGTAGCATCACACAATACAAAATCATCAATTGACACAATTCATCAGCCAAGAATACTTACCTTCCATCAAAGCAACTCTGCATGCTTTGATATGTAGCCCATAAATCCCCCGAATTGTCTCTATGTGCATCGACTTCATCACTTGATATACTATATGCACCAACTTGTCTTTTCACAATGCTTGTCTTCTCTATGCTTCCTACTTGAGCCACGTAGCCTTACCTGGACTTACACAACCGCTCGGACCTCTAACCCCCGTCTAGTCCTAGTCTATTGATGTTGACCACTATGTCCTCTAAGCCACCTGTATATCCAAAATCAAGCAACCATATCGAGTACAAGTTCCATGCACTTGACTCACGTCACTCAAAGTAATACATCATGTAACATACCACACAAAACATTGGTACCCATACCGTGCATACACTCAACCATGCTCATACACTAATCATAACTCTAGGACCAAACCTCAAACTAAAATGCATAATTTCAATACCAATTCACCAAAAGCTGATTTGGTCGCCATTACTAGGATGGTATGACTGATGATGGTAGTCTAACCAATAGCGGCAGTCTGACCGCTGGCACCATGCCTGTCAAACCACCATAGTTTAGCCGGTCTGATTGCTTAAGAGCACCAAAAAATACTCTCTCTAGAATTTCGGTTAAACTCTATTTAGTTTCAACTCAGAACTCTAAATTGAGTGACATCTAATGCAAACATATCCTCAAATACACCTACACAAGTATCTGGTGTCTATTTTTTCAAAATACATATGGCCGGTTTAACCACTCTATAGTTGTCGGTTAGATTATCATTGCTAGGCCAGTCAAACTGCTATTGCCAGGCTAGTTAGACCTATTAAAACCTGATAACAACTCTAAAAATTACAAACTCCTAAAAGCAAACTCAAACTTCAACAATATTTGCATAACAATATCAAATACTCTATCATAAACCATAGGGTTTCGGTGCAACTTCAATGAGGAAGAAAATCTAAGAATATATTCAAGGAGGCAGCAATAGGTTTCAGCGCATGTTGAAGGTGCTGACTTATCTAATAACGAGCCATGTGCCACAAATGATTCCTTGGATCTGCCTACTGCCTTGAGGAAGGAACCACGAGTTTGGGCAGGAAAACCTCTTTTAAGGTATGGTTTTGAGCATGATGTAGCGAATTATGTGTCATATGAATCTTTGTCACCGAAGTGCAAAGCCTTTATTACTTCACTATAGTTTGTAGTAGTCCCAACTGATTGGAGAGCCGTGAAGTAAGATCCCAAGTGGCGCAAGGCCATATTGGAGAAATTGACAATTCTAGAGAAGAATAAGACTTAGAAGCTTGTACCTCTCCCAATGGGGAAGAAGGTGGTTAATTGTAAGTGGGTCTACATAGTCAATTAAGACCCAAGTGGGAAGATTGAAAGATATAAGGCTTAGCTAGTCACAAAAAGGTTATAGTCAGACCTACGGAATTGACTATAATGAGACTTTTGCATGGATGGCAAAAATGAGTATAGTAAGAATGTTGATATCTTGTGAGCAAATCGTAATTAGCCTTTATATCAACTTGATGTGAAGAATGCATTCTTATATGGTGATCTTTAGGAAGAGGTTTATATGGAGATTCCACCTCAGACAAAGGAGAACGTTTGTAGATTGAGAAAGTCATTGTATGGGCTTAAACAATCTCCGAGAGTGTGGTTTGATCGATTTCATCGTGCTATATGTAGTACGGGATACAGGCAGTGTAATGGGGATCACACTATATTCTATCATCACTCAGGGGGTCACACCACAATTCTTGTAGTATATGTGGATGACATCATCATTACAGGAGATGATGCTATCGAAATGTCACATCTAAAGTAGAAACTAAGTAAGGAGTTTGAGGTTAAGGATCTAGGCCAGCTGAAATACTTCTTGGGCGTTGAGATCACGAGATCCCCCAAAAAGATAGTTCTCTCATAGAGGAAGTATGTCTTGGATCTTCCTAGTGATATAAGAATGTTTGGATGCTAAGCTGATATGACCCCAATGTTAGTGATGTGCCCAAGAGGCAATCATAAATAATTCGGTTTATAGGCTAAAAGGGATATTGATCCATATGGGATTAGAGTTCTAATGGGCCTACAACGTGGAAACCCATTAGCATGCTCTATAAATATGTGGAGGTGGGGTGGGTGATGATACCATGCTGAAAACCCTGGCCACCACCTCCCCTCGGCCGTATCCCGAAACCCTAGCTGGGCGCGCGGTGCTTCCACACCAGCGCACGGCGTTCCATCCCAAACATGTGGACTCCGTGGAGGCGCCGCTACAGTTGCTGCTGTGCTGATCGGCGAGAAGCGCAAGGCTATCGCTAGGACGCAGGAGGAGACGTTTAGTTCGTGAAACGATCGACTGCTTCTTCTTCATCGACGCGCATCTACGTTGGACCGGGCTGCTCCAACTCTTCTTCCGCTACGTGGCGCATATAGTGGTAACTATCCGTGACTCTCTTACACACATGTTTTCTGGTTGAACGCAGTAGAAAATCAAATGTTGTAGCTAGTGTAACCTACCCATTCTCCTTCACCCAATTGATTAACACCATAAGTTGTGTGCTTAGTCAGGAGATCCAGTTGACAAGGAGAGCTACCAAAGTCTTGTTGGTCATCTTATTTACTTATGTCACACAAGGCCCAACATTTCCTATGCAGTGAGTGTTGTGAACCACTATGTGCATGATCCTAGAAGTGGACATTTAGAAACAGCTCATTGAATCCTACAATATTTAAAGGGAAGTCCTAGAAAAGTTCTATGGTTCAAAAGAAATGATTATCTGGATGTTGATGGCTACTGTGATGATGATTGGGCCAACTATCTTGATGATAGGAGATCAACATCAGGATATTGTGTCTTTGTGGGGGGAAATTTGGTATCTTGAAGGAGCAGGAAGCAATCGGTGGTGTCCTGATCAATAGCTGAGGCTGAATATAGATCCATAATAATGTGTTTATGTGAACTATTGTGGGTAAGAAGTCTTTTTTTTATCAAAGTTGAGGTTACTAACAGGTGGACCATTAAAGCTTTGGTGTGACAACAAGTCAGCAATCAACATTACAAATAATCCAGTTCAGCATGACAAACAAAACATATAGAGATAGATTGGTTCTTCATCAAGGAGAGACTTGATGAGGGTATATTGAAGTTAAGTTATGTAACCTCCGAAGAACAAATAGTCGATTGTCTAACAAAGGGATTGAAAACTAAGGAGTATTTGTCAACATGTAACAAGATGGGAATGATAGAAATGTATTGTCCATCTTGTGAAGGAGTGTTGCGTGTGTGGGCTTTAGCCTGGCCCATGCCATGAGTATGTAAATGATGTATTGAGCACTCAGTGAAGGAGTAACAGAACAACACTCAAAATACAACACAGACAAATTAAACTATGGCAACATTAAGGCAAGAAAGTTATATACTTCACTAGCCAGGCGAAATGGCCCATGTGTCATAGCAATTCGCCGACAAATAACTGCAGGCCACAACCAGCTGCAACAATGAAAGGAACCATTAGTTTGATCAACTATAATTTGAACGCTTTCTCTAAGGTGTTTACTAATAGGACAGCAAGGACAATAGATAGGTTGATCAATTGCAACCAAACAGTATTAATTAAAGGAAGATTTATCCTTGAAAGTGTAGTCACATACCATGAAATTGCCCATGATACTTATCACAACAGAGAAAAGGGCTTTATCCTAAAATTGGATTGTGAAAACGCCTATGATAGGGTGAGCTAGAATTTTTCTGTTTGCGATGCTTGAACAAAGAGGTTTTAGTTGGCAATGGATTAATTGGATGTAGACGTTAGTTATGAAAGCACCTTTTGGTGTTAGAATATGATGATGATAGCAATTTTTTTTTTGAAACTGGGAAAGGTCCAAGACAGATGCTTGAACAAAGGGGACCCATTGTCCCCTTTGCTTTTTAATTTGGTTACAGACGTTTTTTTACTAAAATGCTAATGAAAGTTGTTGATGTAGGTTTCATTCAAGGTTTGCTTCCTAATCTTGTAAATGGAGGGGTGATTAGCCTCCAGTATGCAGACGACACTTCGGTTTTTGTTGAAAATAATGTAGAAACCGCAAGGAAATTAAAATGGTTGTTGTCTTGTTTTGAACATTTACGTGGTATGAGAATAAATTTCAACAAGTGTGACTTAGTGTCTATTAATGGAGAGGATGATGTCAAACCTTTTGCTTAGGTTTTTGGGTGTAGAGTTGGCAATTTCCCCCTAAAATTTGTGTTTTCCTTTACATTACAAAAAATTAAGAAAAGAGGACATACAACCCATAGTAGATAAAATTGTGAAAAGGTTTGCTGGGTGGAGAGGTAGACTTTTATCCTATGAAGGTAGATTATTTTTTATAAGATCTTACTAGCATTCCTGTCTATCTCCTCTCTGTAATTAAATTTCCTAAGTGGGCTATTGAAATGATTAACTCCCAAATGGCTCATTGTTTTTGGGACAAATATGAGGGTCACAATAAGTTCCATTTGGCAAATTGGGACCTCATGTGCCAAAAGAAAGAATATGGTGGCTTAGGCATCCTCAATGAAACAACTCTGAATTCAAAGCAAATTTAACTTTAAATCGGCTCTTGCTTTCCCCTAATCCCTCCCCTAATCCTCTCTTAACCCCTCCCCTCACTGGTTCCCGCCTTCTCCCTCCCGCTGGTGCCCGCGCAAAGCCGCCTCCCCCCTCGCTTTTGCGCTGTCGCGCTGCCCGCGCGCTCACTGCGCCCGTGCTGCAGCCCCCCTGGCGCCCCAACTCTTTCCCTCGTGTCGCCCTGCCAGCGCTGTGGCCCTCCCCTCCGCATCCCCTCCCCAACCGCCCCGCCTCGTCCCGAGGGCTAGTTGTCCCGAGCGGCGCCTCGCCGTGAGAGCAAGCAACCTCGACCCCCCTCACTAGCCTCCTCGGGAACTCACGCCACCCCTTCGCCCAGACCGCACAAGAGAGGCCGCCAACGACATGGCCAACCCACCCCCCTGGCACAATCTCCTTGGCCTCCATTTTTGTGCGCCATGGCCGCCCTCTCCCCTCGCAGCCTCCCCACCTCCTCGGCCCATAAAATCTCGATTGCAGCTACCAGAGGCACCGCACCACTCCCCTTTCGCTCCCCGAACAGTCGATTGATCTCTCTCCCTCCCTAGCCTCGCCGCCGGCCACCCCTGGTCCCAGTAAGCCCTAAGAGCAACCCGCCGCTTCACTCAATGAAAATCCAATTCACTCCGGCCACAGCACCACCATATCATCGCATTCACAAATAACAAACCAAATCCTCTTGAGAATTCATGTGTTGGTCCCGCACCGTTCACCCTCTTCTCCGGCCGCCACCCTCTCCGATGCCAGCCTCCCTGAGCCACTCCCGAGCCAAAGCAACACCTCACCTGTGTTTCCCTCCCTCCAGAGATGGTGAAACCACAGCCCAATTTGTTTGAGCATCTCCCCAACCCCTCCGAGCCAGCACCTCACCCCCGACCTTCTCCATCTCCGGCGACGGCCAACTCAAATTCTCATCTAGCTCCGAGCTCAGAAATGGGTTTCCCCCTCCCCCCACGAACCCACTGGCATCAGTCGTGCGCAGAGAAACCCCCTCGCCGAGGCCAAATCGTGAGGGGAGGCGCGCCCCTGTTCTTTGCCTTCGCGCCCAGCCAGAGGAGGAAGAAGACCTCCCCTGTTCTTTGTCACTCCGATTTCAAATCTGATGCCCATTCCTCCACATTCCACTCCCAAAAATCTGATTCCAAGCCTTTTTAAGTATTTTGTATTTATTTTCTTTTTCAAAGTTTATTCCTTTTAGCTTTCTTTTCTAGTTTGTTTAAAAATAAGCAATCTTATTCATTATTTTATGTGTTGGTTTTCGTTAGTTCGCGAGGATTCCGAGGCAGCTGTTCAGGACCCCGAGCCAACTCCAACACATTATGAGATCGTCGAAGTTATCGACACGCAAGGCAAGTTACAATTTTTGACGCATATTGAACCCATAAATTCCAGTATTTAATATTTACGCTATTTGCATTATTGCTATTTACTCAAAGTAATTGATTAAAATAAAATGCTTGGAATGACGTGTTATATTTTAGTTATGACCTACCATTGTACAAATGCCCTGTTTAACTTAAGGCCACATTCACCTCGACAAACTTAGTAATATTTAATTATTGTACAAATAAACCTAACATGTTATTACATAAAATAACGAGCTATCGAGGGAACTTGATAGTTTGTCGATCTAAAATAATTTAAAACTGTTCTAGGGTAAGGCGGAAATTGTGGAGTGCCCTGTAGTGGACGAGTCCACGACCTTACCCTAGGGTGGAGGGTGCAGCAGACAGGTGTCGATATAGTATGTATCGTTTACCGGTTGTGGTTGGTAGTCTCAGGAGCAAATATAAGGACAAGACCCTTATGCTGAGTATAAAACACAGAACCCGCTCAACCACAAGATTGAACTGTCAATCTGGGTCCGGTAACTGGTCACTTTAATTGAACCCCTACAGGAGTCTGGCGAGGTGGTACGGGTGTGTAGGCACCGTATACACAACGATAGGTCTTTACAGATTTGGGCGGTCGTGTTCCGCACTGGCCCGTGGATACCCAATTTGGTAAAGATTGCGACCTATCGGGTAGGGTCTATACAGTAACTTGAGCAGTGAAAGATTTGGTCTTCTCAATGCAGTTGCACACTAACTGGAGTGTGTATATAGCTTGACATTAGAAATTGAGAAGTCTTGTGGGTAAAGCTGAGCAGCTCTGCAGAGTGAGAGATATATTGTATTCGAGTACGTCGTGCTTCCGGTTAATGAAGCTGTGCTTGATGGGTGAATCCATTAACACAGTATGAGTAGTTTTCTAATGACTTAATTGGTATAATTAAAGAATTAATGTTTTCAGACCCCTTTTTCCTTAATGAGTATAATGGAGTTATTGATTTACACTGCTTACAAATAAAACAGCATCCACATAAATTAATAAAACCCTTATACTCCCCTCCGTTGAAATTCCATGCATTTAGTAAATTAGCTTTATCATTGTAACTTGTTGAGTACGGTTGGTTGTACTCAAACTTGCTAAATCAAAAATCCAGAAAATGCCTGCCAAGGAGAAGGACAACAGTATGAAGAGGATGAAGAAGACGCCGTTGGCACCGAAGACCAGTGGTCGTAGGTTTTAGCCGCCCTCAGGCTCGATCGTGGGAAGGTCTTTTGTAATATACATTATTTGGGCTTGCCACCCCGCTTCGCTAAAAACTTGGCCGACGTGCCATATGCTGTAATAAACTTTGGACCTTATTTGTGTAAGCATGTTTGGCTGTGATATACTTCCTATACGGCACGCCGCAACTATACGGATCTTGGGCAGTTGCGGTTCTCCGTACGCTCCCGGAAACAAGGGCGTTACACTCAACCCGAGAGATTTGAACCTTTGTTTGTTAGCTTCCTGGATTTGGAGGTATGGTTTAGGTAAGAATAGATTATGGAAGCAAGTTATTGATTATAAGTACAACACTGCTAATTCTTATATGTTTGCTTGTTCTAACAAGAATGATTCTCCCTTTTGGAAAGGGGTTTTATGGGCTAGTAAAGCAGCCAAGATGGGCTACCAATGGAAGGATAAAAATGGTAAGAAATTCATATTTGGGAAGATCGTTGGTTTGGTAATTCAAGCCTTGCCATCCAATATTGGGAAGTGTATGTGCTGGTTAATGAGAAACAAACCTCAATTGCTTGGGATGGTGTCAATCTAAAATGTACCTTTAGGAGATGAGTAGATGATAGAATCTTTAATATTTGGTTAGAAGTAGTTAGTATTGCTGAATCTATAGTTTTCACTGACGATGAAGATGCTCTAATTTAGAAGCTTAATTCTAAGGGAGTTTATAGTGTTCAGTCTCTTTATGCTATTATAAACTTTAGAGGTGTGTCTCCTATTTATATTCAATCGGCGTGGATGATTTCTGTGCCCCCCAGGATACATATTTTTCTTTGGCTTTTGTTTCATAATAAATTGCTCACTAGAGATAATCTTTGTAAAAGACAAACTATTGATGATAAACATATGTTTTTTGTTCAGAAGCTAAATCTATCGACCATGTATTCTTTAACTGTGATATTGCTAAATTTGTGTGGACTGAAATCTCTACTGTTATTAAGTTTGTTGTGGATACTAGTTTTGAATGTATAACAAAATGGTGGATTTGTGATAGTAAGAGGAAAGCTAAAAATTGTCTATGTGTTTCAACTTTATGGGCTATATGAAAACTAAGAAATGACATTTTTTCGAAGATTACAGTGGACAGGGATGAACGTGCTATGGCGCCTGGTTGCTCAATATATCAGGAACTAGAGGTTGCTGTGCCCTGCATCTGCTTTGGAGCAGATGGATCTTTTCATATTGACATTGGAGGCCATGGCAAGGATGGTTCCACGGATCAGCTAGCAATAAAGAGAAAGAATATCGATGACTGGATGGACACTATCAATTCGAGTAGGGAAGAAACTATTAATTGGATGAAAAGACTACACTATATCAATTCGAGTAGGGAAGAATATCGATGATTGGATGCTTTCACTGGGGCAATTGAAAGAACTATGTGTTTGTGGTTTGTGAAAAGTTGGTGAACTATGATTAGTTAGAGAATTAGTTGGTATTGCCTTGGTCAGTTAATGATTTAACTTTGTGTAGCATTGAACCAAGCCACAAGCATACAATTACATGCCTGGAATTGAAGGGCCTAGCTCAATAAGTTACCAAGTTATGTATTGACTCCTCAGGTGGTAGGTTAAAGGCTCTATGTCATGGATGGAGGGTGTAGTTGTTTATAAGGGATACATAATATGGACGGGGTTTACCGTTTACAAATCTAATGATGAGTCCTCTTTCCACCCCCCCATTAGTGCTGGTTTAAGGGGGTGTGGGTGGAGAGCATCAGGATCATTAGGAGTCAGTACTGGGGCAAAGTTTCTAAATGGCTTTGTTAAGTTCTTCTTAGTCGCACACCTACGAAAGTGTGTCAGGCAGATAGAATGAGTTGATCATATTGTGTGAAAAAAGTTGTACAACCTCTGTAAAATGTTAATCAATCTATTCGAATAGCCGTGTTCGTGGTCATAGATGTGCTCGGGGATTTCACATGAGAGTTAGTTTTTTTGAAATAAAATTGGGAAGGAAAAGTTATGTGAAATTGATGGATGAGCTATGTGATATCTTATTACCTGATATCTATTTATTATCTGTTTTATTAAATTAAGCTTTCAATCTATTTATGGTATTTACAAGTTACATTAGCTTTCTACAAAACAAGCCAGGATAGCCAATCATTTGTATTAAATATTGCATCTATATATTGCATTCTATATGCACAACTTACTGAGTACTCAATGTGCTCACCTTTGCTATATAAAAATGTTGTTCAATTGTTGAAGACACCAGGTACACTTCACTGTTCAAGGAAGACAGCTACATGAAGTATCAAGAAGAATTAGGTCACGCTACCCCAGTCGATTGCCTATGGACATATGAATAGGCTACACTTGAAGATCATTTTATTCCTTTCACTGTAGTTTAATTGAGTTGTTTAGCAATTAAAGTTATTAATTGCAAGTTTTGACCCCTAAGGTCACTACTCTGTTAATAAAGACATTTGTTTATTTCGTAGTCATTCGTATGTATGGAATGATGTTTCATCTTTGTTGCTACTGTGTGAACTAGTGTGATCCTGAACTAATGCAGTATACACAGAGGATTCGAATTTGCATATTCGGATCTCGACAATATATAAGCAGAAGTAGAGTTGACCCTTTTAAGTGTCGGCTTGTGCAAAAGCAAAGGCATCGGAAAAATAAAAAAGGGGGGCTGCTCAATAAGAGAACATGTAAACTTTTAGGCTTTGTTTCGCTGCTGAAACAATTCAGTATAAATAGAAAAGAAAAAGGAAAAAATAAAAAACAAAGGAAAAATAGAAAAAGAAAAAGGTGAGGGTAAGAAAAGAAAAGAAAAGGGAAAGAAGAACGAGGGAAAGGAAAAGAAGGTAAGGGAAAGAAGAAAAAGAAAAGAAAAGAAAAAGAAGAAAAAGATAAGAAAGGGAGACCACATGCAAAGTTTCATGAATTTTGGATCTCCATATCCGGCAAGCGCAAGAGTGTTGGTCGTCATGGTGAGTGGCTTCTAGGATAGCTTTTTTTTTTTCTGTGTAGGTATACAACGGAGTGTCGATACGGCTTGTTTCAAGTTTCTCTCACCTCTAAGTGTTCCAAAAAAGCTATTTTGCAATAAATTACTGGAACAAAATTAATTAGTTACAAATTAAAATTAAGGGGGTGACAATATCTTTGGGCGTTTTCTTTTTTACCAGAATTGGACATGCGCGTTGCTGCGGTAATATGCATGATTTTCTACATGCATGTGCTGATATTAATTTAATTTGGCAGATAGATTGTCGGTGTCTGAAATCCTCTCATCCCCCTCTCTCACACACAAACCCACCCACGCACACCCCATACCATGGTCATATAGACTAAGGATATATACAGCAATTATCAATTTACTTTAATCAATGTAGAAGTTTCTGGTGTAAGCTAGGCACTATATCGAAGGGTATCCTTGTTCGTTGGATGAACGACTCTTAACGGTAGATGATAAAAGTGATAATGTGGCACTTTCTCTGATTGTATTTTGCACTCAGCTTTGGAGAAGATATAAAGCTTCGAGCTGATGCACCAAACAAGACAATGGAGTGGCGGTATTCCCATCAGGTTGGATCACTAGCATTGATACGGTGTACCACTGCAATTTATTGCTTTCTTGCTACATGCATGCACATGTATGCATGTATAGCAGTAACACACAATGACGATGTAGAAATTTTAGGATGAATATTTAAAGTTATAAAAATATTGTTTAATAGAAAATATAAAGATCCACAATAACAAAAATTAAAGTACAATTATTCATATTAGAGACAACATCTTAAATAATATAAAATAATTAAAAATTAACGCAGCAAAATATTATAAGCAACATGTATTGAATTGCAGCCTATTTCACACAAGAAACCAAACCTTTAAAACTATTACATGAACATGAGCTAAAGAAAATATGGATCCGACAGTCAGACACTAAAGGGGATCAAATCATCTAAGTGTCTAACACATCAAGCCACAAGGAAAACTTGACAACACTTGCATGGTTTCTAAATAATTGATACATCAATCATCAAAATATAAGCAAGTACTATGCATACACTTTCGAATCATTATAGATACCTCATTTTTTAAATAAAATACAACTCACGTCTTTATTTAGACATATAATTTTATTTCAAATTGGAGATCGCTAGGGGAGGAGAAGGAGATGAAGGGATTATTAGATTAGAGATATGCGTCGTCATAAGGGTCGTCAGGTCGAGGAGGACAAACTTGTGTGGTTGCACCGCACCGGCGAGCGATGACTTGCAACTTGCAAGACGATCGCTCCTGCGCAGTCTCCTGAGTCTTACCTCTAGAAGTCCACAGTCCAGAAGATCAAAAGCCTCTTACGCCGCAAGACGGAGAGAGCCAGAGAGGAGAAACTTGAGTGAGATGAGAGCCTGAGTGAGACCTAGAGTTTCTACTATGTGTCATGTGAATCACAACAGTGGGCCTAGGCCAGTATTCGTCGTTAATTTAGGCCTGGGAGAGGGAAGTGGGTTAAAAAGATCCGGCGTCAATTTAGGCTGAACAGGTATGAACATGATGAAATTGGCCCAACTATTAGTATACATATGTATTATACTTTGTATATAATTGTTTTTTGCCAAAAAATTTAGATATTCAATTGAATACTTTTGAATTGTGCTAGGACCGCCACTGGTAACACACGTTATTCTTAGTGTTTTTATGTCAGCCATCTCTTCTAGAGGTGGGCATATTTGTATCGAACCGAGAAAAACCAAAATTCTTTGTTTTATGTCAGTCCATTTCCAGCTATTTGTTTAGAGCAACCATGTGCAAATATGTAAAGCTATAGTTAAAAGAAAAGGTTGGCCCTGTATGACGAAAAGTAGGGAGTAGCTTTCTTGCCGAATCTAGTATATATAGAGAGAGTTTTTTTTGCCTGTAACTGAAATGTACATCTAAGGTGCATAGTAGCTTAGAGAGGAGCTAGTGCAACATCTGTGCATCGATGGACCAGGATCATCAAGACGTGCAGCATGTCCACGGCGCCGGCGACGGCGACGACGGTGGTGTCCGTTTCAACGCCCAGGATTTTCAGGTATATCATGTCCTCACCATGTTTCTATCGAGTTTTTTTCCCTCTTTTACGCCACATATATCCATGCGATTTTTTTTATCTTTTTTAGAGATTAGTTGAAGAAGCAGATTAAGGGTTAAAACAATTGGAATAGTGGCCCAACAACATTTGTATCCGTATTTTTTTAATGAACATGGATTCAAATTCAGATGTGCTTGAATACAAATAAGAGATATATCGAAATATTGAATATCTGTTTGATGCAACAGGATTCAGATGCCAAATAACCTATACTAATGGCAAGATATTAATGACATTTTATCCTCATATGTAGCATCATTCCGCACTATAATTCATTAACTTAATATAAAGGATTATAAATTCACATGAAATTAAAAAATAAGAGAGTAATTAGACATACTACAATAATATATATATATATATATATATATACACACACATACACGCACGCGCATACAAATAGTTCCGATAAAATAATATTTAGGATGGAAAAAGGAAACTATAATCCCATCCATGTTTTTTTAACGAACTCAAGTAGGAAAGAAACTATTAATCGGATAAAAAGACTACACTATATTCGTATATATCCTATGAAATACAGCGGTCAGATATTCGTGAAACGCATGCATGTCTTTTTTTCCTGTTGATGGATGGGTATATCTGAGAGTGTTTAATTTAACATGCTAATTAATTAATCAAGGGATGTGTGTGTCGGTGTGTAGAACATCAGGCTCTTGATTGACATAGGCGACAACAGGACCATCGAGATTCCTCTTAGAGAGAACCTCATTCTGCAGAACAGCGGTCCTCCTCAAGCTGCCGCTGCTGGAGGTGATGCGTCACCTGGCAATGCAGAAGCGGCGGCGGCTCAACAAGCTGATGAGGACAAGGAGTTCCTGGACAAGATGCGCGGGTGGCTGATGACGGTGGCCGCGCTCTTCGTCGGAATAGCCTTCCAGGCAGCGACGCATCCAGCGGAATGGATTCCCAATGACTGGTTGAAGTGCTGTTAAATAACCATGGGATGGGTGCCTCCTCTCCCGCTCCTTCTCCGAGTCCTCCTTCTCCTGCAGCGGAGGCGGCTGCCATCTCCAGGGTTCAAGCTTTTGCCGTATTGGCATACGTGTTCACAAACGCGGTTACTTTCGCCAGTGCTGATGAAAAAGTCCCCGCCTGGCCTTACCATCGCAATCGTAACACTTCAGGTGGCGTCCATCGCCGTTATGGCCGCCAGTACCTTCGCCTTTGCCGCCGCCTACGATGCAAAAGTTTTCGTGTTGGTATGTTGTATCATTGTGTTGTACGCCGCTTCCACCGTTTCGTATACCCGGATAATAGGATTATTTTCTCAGATCGTTCCCGGCGTTCGTGAATTGCTGTCCCGCATGCACTTTTTTTTTTTAATTTTGCCAGTTGGCCACCTATGTGTATCTGTCAATGTGGTGTGAACGAGGGACAATCATGCGCTTTAAAGTGCATTGAATTATACATGTCACTTGTTTTCTTGCTTATATAAATTCGTTTTCTAGTACGGAGTGACACTCATCTTAACACACATCAATTTGCTAACATTCCATGCAAATCAATGATTACCATGACGTGTGCGTTTGCTCTGACTGAGAAATTAAAGAGCTTTATGTAAGAGTGGAAGCTCCAAAAGGAGAATTAGGAATCTATCTGGTAGGAGATGGAAAGTCCACAGCAAACAGCTTCAAGTCAGTCCTCGCACGACAAAAGAAAAACAAAGGGACATTTGAGGACAGGTGGTGATCTGCACCGAATCTAATTCATAGGTGCCGAATTATCAAAATTTTACATATTACAGATAGAGGATTGCGATATTGGAAAAGCCCCAATGGGTGCTGTGCAACTTCTTATCGGTTATCTGTAAGATAGAGGATTGCGATATTACATATTACAGATAGAGGATTGCGATAGAAGATGGTGTCTACTGTAAGCTTCCTCTTGGGAGGTGACCTCTCGATTATCTGCTTCTGCATGTCCATGAAGCTTATCCCCCTGCGCGCAAACAACCTTCTGAGGTTGATCACTGAGAGCTCGCTGTATTTTGCGACAGCAATGTCAGCCTGTACCAACTCATACCTGCATGTAATCAGAAAGAATTGCCACGAAAGAAGCATAGATTGGCTGTGCAGTCATCCTCAAACACTACACACTTCGAGGGCTTCCGATCCAACTGCCAAAAGAAAAAGATTTGACAAAAATGTTATCGGTACATTCTTATGACAGTTGAACAACAGCAATCAACTAGTAGTCGAGCAGAAGCGTGCCCTCATAGCAGCTGACAGAAACCTGTGCGCAATGGACTCCATACCATCCTATCAGTCACAATAACCTGCAGTGGGCAAGGGAACAGACGAAACAGCAGAAAAATAATTACTTTGAAGAGGTTTTCATAGTATGACTCTATAAGGCGTGCCTTCAATTTTTCCATTTGATCTTCCTCTTTTGCACAATACAAAACCTGGATAAGCACACGTAAAGTCGTTGTAAGTGCCACTGAGTGCAAAGTAAAGAAATTGGGAACTAAAGGGGGTGCCCAGTGAGAGAACATGCAACTCTTTTTTGTTTTGTTTTGCTGCTGAGATAATTTAGTGGCGAATTCAAATTAGGAAAAGATACTGAATTCAAATGATGACATAGGCATGGTGACAAATTCAAAAGATACATCATCTGAATATAGCAGGAAACTCACACCTTTCTAAGCACACTATCAGCAGCACAGACGCCGTTCGGACACGGCGCGGGGTACGGGTCCGGCACGGACGCCGAGACACGCAAGCATGGTGGTGGAGTCTGAGTCGGGCACGAAGAACAGTGCCCGACCCGTTGCATGCTCAACACAAGGCGGGACGAGAGATCAGACGAGTGAGGAACACATGCGGATGCACAGTGCCAGCCCTAGCGAATGGCTGACAGGTGGTGAGAGAGGCGATCGGGCGACCGCAGGGGAGGCAGGGGTGCGGACGCGCGACGTGTGGCGAGGTGCGGGATCGCACGGCGGCGGTGATTGGGCCGTGAACAGTGGTGGACTGGACCATTACTGTTCATAGAGATTTTCTCAGGTTTTTTCTTTTCCAAAAAAACAAATAAATTCAAAAGAGCTCTAGAAAATAGCAAATAAATCCAAAAAACTCCAAAAATTCCAAAAAAAATCTTTGAGACACAAGAAATCTAAATAAAATATTTTCAGCTTATATTAATGTTTATTTTAATCATATTAAATCTTTTTTATTTCTAAAAATTTAATTTAAACTTTATTAAAGTCCAGAAAATACCATAAATGTATTTTTATTTTAAAAACTTTAAAAATAGCTAAAAGACAGGATGTTACAGGTGTCGATGATGAATGAATTGGACATTGCCAGCTTACAACAACAGCAGGTCAGCTGCATTGTTTTAGCAGTTTTCTTCCTGTAATATCAATACAACAACTGCATTCAGAAAGAGGGTACGTACACAACAGATCAGAAAAATCAGCACTATCTTATCTAACCAACATACCACGCTATATACAAAGACGAATGTGGCTGGCTACTCAAGAACAGGGAGGAATTAATAGAAAGAAAGAATTCATTATAAGATGGTGCACTACTACAGAAAGCCTAATATTAGACGCCAAATCACAGACGGTTTGATAAATCCGTCTGTGACCGATATTAACACAGATGGTTTTCATTTGGACACCGTCTGTGTTCAAATGAAAACCGTCTGTGTTGATGGCGTCGGAGAAAACGAGTATCACAGACCGTTCTTACCAATGAACCGTCTGTGATATTTCCGTATTACAGACGGTTCATTGGTAAGAACCATCTGTGATAATCAGGAATATCACGAGCGGTTTTAAAAATCCGTGCAGTGATAGTCAAGTATCACGACGCGGTTTTAGTAAAAATAAATGCGTGATATCACGACGGTTTTAACTACAAACCGCCTGCGTGATAGTCAAGTATTACGACGGGTTTTTAAAAACCGCCGTGATAATGTCTTGCTATGTATTTATTGCGCCGCTCGGACCGCATCTGTCTTCATTTCGATCCAGATCTAGCCGGTGCTGCAGCTGGAGGCGGCAAGGCTTTCAGGCCATTTTTTTGTGGAAGGAGGCTTATTTGGCAGGAGATTCATTGTGTTCTTGGTTGCCCTAGATATGGTTAGTAATGAAATTTATTTTTGGTTGCAATATCAAAATAAGTTTGATCTAGCTAATTAATTTTCGGTGAACTGTTATATATATACTTTGAAGATCTAGCTAATTTAGATGTAGCTAGCCTCAATGCATGTGGTATATATATGTAGTAATAATTAATTAAATTAATTTTAATACTAAGTTGTTTTATATATATGTGCATAATATAGGACCGAAGCTGCATGTATACCACAAACCGTGTGAGTGAAGAGTACATTAATGGCGTGTCTGCTTTTACAAGAGCTGCCGAGAAGGATATGTTGAATAAGAGGGGAATATATGTATTGTCCATGCACTGACTGCGAGAATTTAAAGTTGTTTAAGAATCGAGAAGCGATTGAGCGCACTTGATTCGGAGGGTTTCAAAAGGGGTATACGTGTTGGACCACCATAGCGAAGTCAATGATATGCGCACGATGACATCGCCGGTGAAGTCAATGATATGCCGCGGATGACATCGCGGTGAAGTCAATGATATCTTGCGGATGATGATTGTGGTAATTCGGATTCGGATAGGCTGCACGATAACAATCTGGATCAGATACTTCGTGATGTAGAAGACACTACTACAGAAAGCCTAATACTAGACGCCAAATCACAGACGGTTTGACAAAACCGTCGTGAACAACATTAACACAGACGGTTTTAATTTGGACACCGTCTGTGTTGATGGCGTTAGAGAAAATGAGTATCACAGACCGTTCTTACCAATAAACCGTCTGTGATATTTCCGTATCACAGACGGTTTCTATTACAAACCGTATGTGATAATCTGTCATTATCACAGACGGTTTTTTATTTAAAACCGTCTGTGATAATCATAGAATTATCACAGACGGTTTGTGATACAAACCCGTCTATGATGTTGTCTGTCCGATGTTAATATATATAACTACACAGATCGAACGGTTTGTATTACAGGTTGCTTCTAATAACTTATAACCTACAGAACTACTGAGACAAGAGATCATAAATTAAAGGAAAATTTATTACAAAAGTCGCACATAAAGAGCCAGATTCTAATCTTCAGTCCGATGTTAATATATACATATAACTACGTACAGAACGGTTTGTTTTACAGGTTGCTTCTAATAACTTATAATAACCTACGTACAGAACTACTGAGACAAAAGATCAT
This sequence comes from Melocanna baccifera, assembly GCA_036346265.1. Classification (NCBI taxonomy): domain Eukaryota; kingdom Viridiplantae; phylum Streptophyta; class Magnoliopsida; order Poales; family Poaceae; genus Melocanna; species Melocanna baccifera. Next base: position 78,969 of record JAYEVJ010000288.1, on the reverse strand, counting down.
AAATTAAAAGAAAATTTATTACAAAAGTCGCACATAAAGAGATTCCCAGATTCTAATCTTCAGGGCTTCGTATGCTTCTTTTTCGACTTTGTCATCCGTTGGATCAGCTGCTGAGTTCTCGAACGCCGTTAAGATTGTCCTTGCCCTCAGCACTTCCTCCTCCAGCCTGGGCAAATGATCAGTAGCATAGTCCATAATCGGAAGAGGATTGCATTGAAATCTTCCTCGCACTCTGCCGTTTTACGCTGATCGAAATGCTATCCATTAGTCATGCAATGCCACAAGAGCTTCTTCCGCTCTGTGCACATTGTTGAGAAGAACTAGGGTGAGGGCGAATTCCCTTTCTTGAGCGGCAGCGAGACGCCTCCGTCGACGGCGGATGATCAGGTCGAGCTGACGGATGCAAGAAAGTTGGGGAAGGAGAGCAGGGCGCAGCGGAGAAGCTGCTCCGGATGTAAATTGCTGGCCGCCTGTGCAAGGTTCTGGCCGAACAACTCTTGATGAACAAATGAGAGGAAGGAGATGATCACTGAAGCCATATTTGCATGTACTGCGTTGAGAATTAGACCGGCGCGCATATTTAACCTTTAGTAGAGACGGTTCGTATACCAAATTAATAATCGAGACGGTTCGTATGCCGAGACGCTTCGTATGACGATAGTGCTATCGAGTCCCGATGAAGCTATCACAGACGGTTTTATTTTGGAGACCGTCTGTGATGAGTATCACAGACGGTTCTTACTAACGAACCGTCTGGGATAGTCAAACATCACAGACGGTTCTTACCAATGAACCGCTGCGCGATAATCGGAATATCGCTGCACGGTTTATAATCAAAAACCGTCAGGTATCGCTGACGGTTTTAAGTACAAACCGTCTGTGATAGTAAGTATCACAGACGGGTTTTTTTTCAAAAACCGTCTGTGATAATGCTTCTATGTATTTATTGCGCCGCTCAGACCGCATCTGTCTTCATTTCGATCCAGATCTTAGCCCGGTGCTGCAGCTGGAGGCGGCAAGGCTTTCAGGCTAATTTTTTTTGTGGAAGGAGGCTTATTTGGCAGGAGAGCTTTTGAAGATTCATTGAGATCTTGGTTGCCCTAGATATGGTTAGTAATGAAATTTGTTTGATCTAGCTAATTAATTTTCAGTGAACTGTTATATATATATATACTTTGAAGATCTAGCTAATTTAGATTTAGCTAACCTCAATGCATGTGGAATATAAGTAGTAATAATTAATTAAATTAATTTTAATACTAAGTTGTTATATATGTACATTATATAGGACCGAAGCTGGATGTATACCGCAAACCGTGTGAGTGAAGAGTACATTAATGGCGGGTCTGCTTTTACAAGAGCTGCCAGGAGGATATATTGAATAAGGGGGTGGAATATATGTATTGTCCATGCACTGACTGTGAGAATTTGAAGATGTTTAAGAATCGAGAGCAGATTGAAGCGCACTTGATTCGGAGGGGTTTCAAAAAGGGGTATACGTGTTGGACCAGTCATGGCAAAGTCAATGATATGTCGCCGGATAACATCGCCGGCGAAGTCAATGATATGCCGCCGGATGACATCACTGGTGAAGTCAATGATATGTTGCCGGATGATGATTCGGATAGGCTGCACGATGACAATCTGGATCAGATGCTTCGTGATGTAGAAGAGAACTATGATGAGAGAGAGTATATTAAATTCCGAGGCTTGATGGAGGACTCAGAGAAACCTTTGTTCACGTGTTGCAGGTCAAAGTACACGAAATTGTCAGCTGTGCTTGAACTATTGAAATTGAAGGCAAGCAACGGTTGGTCCGACAAGAGTTTCACGGCGCTGCTATGTCTTTTAGTGGACATGCTTCCGGAGGGCAATGAGTTGCCTAAAACCACGTATAAAGCCAAGAAGGTTCTTTGTCCATTGGGAATGGAAGTAGAAAGAATACATGCACGTTCGAACGACTGTATCCTCTACCGTAAAGAGTATGCAAACATGCATATCTGTCCGGTGTGCAACGCATCCCGATACAAACGTAACAATCAATCAGATGATGATGGCGAGGGAACAGAGGTGAAGAGAGGACCTCCTGGAAAGGTGGCATGGTATCTTCCTATAATTCCCCGTTTGAAGCGGTTTTTGCGAATCCAAAGGAGGCAAAATCGCGATGGCACTCGGAGGTGCGCAAGAAGGATGGAATGCTGAGACACCTTGCTGATTCCACCCAGTGGAGAAACATCGATAGGTGCTTTGTAGATTTCGGTGCAGAACCGAGGAATATAAGATTTGGATTGAGTACAGATGGAATGAATCCTTTCAGTAGCATGAGTAGCCGACATAGCACTTGGCCTGTGACTCTTTGCATCTATAACCTTCCTCCTTGGTTGTGTATGAAGCGAAAGTATATTTTGCTATCGATACTTATCCAAGGGCCAAAGCAACACAGGGAATGATATTGATGTGTAGCTAGCGCGTTGGTGGAAGATCTAAAAATCTTCAGAGGACGAAGGGTGCAGTATGGGATGCATACAAACGAGAGAACTTCACTTTGCGCTCCTTATGTTCTCGCACCATAAATGATTATCCCGCCTTGCTAACTGTCGAGCAGTACAAAAGGTGCCAAAGCTTGTACTCACTGCTTAGATGGTACCGAGAGTGTGTGGCTGAAACACTCACGCAAAACCGTGTACATGCGTCACCGCCGATTCCTTCGGAGGGCTCCCCCATACCGCAAGATGAAGAAACAATTTGACGGACAGAAGGAGGACGGTTCAGCTCCAAGGCATTTAAGCGGAAAAGAGGCTTATAATATGGTTAAGGATTTAGATGTTATCCTCGGAAAGGGACGTAAATTGAGGGGTCGTGAGAAGAACATCTGGAAGAAGAGATCAATATTTTGGGACTTACCTTATTGGGAGTACCTAGATGTTCGACACTGCATCGACGTCATGTACGTAGAAAAGAATGTGTGTGATAGCTTGATTGGTCTCTTACTGAACATTCGTGATAAAACAAAGGACGGCGTCAACACACGGCTTGACTTGGCTGATATGGACATCAGGCGTGAGTTAGCACCGAGAACAACAGATAATGGACGAACATACCTTCCCCCTGCGTGTTACACTCTGTCCAAGGCCGAGAAAACAGAACTATGCCTGTGATTGCATGGTGTCAAAGTTCCGTCTGGTTACTCCGGCAATGTGAAAAAACTTGTTTCGATGCAAGATTTGAAGTTAAATGGAATGAAGTCTCATGATTGTCATGTGCTGATGACACAGATGCTCTCTATTGCAATTCGGAATATTTTGCCGATCAAAGTCCGAGAGACAATCATGAGGCTATGTTATTTCTTTAACACAATTGCTCATAAGGTCATCGATCCCGAAGGACTAGATGCTCTACAGGACGAGGTGGTGATGACTCTATATCATCTTAAGATGTATTTTCCTCCATTTTTTGATATCATGGTCCATCTCATTGTTCACGTTGTGTGGGAGATAAAAATGTGCGGGCCCGTATTCCTACGTAGCATGTACCCGTTTGAGAGGTTCATGGGAATTCTCAAGTCATATGTACGGAATCGGTCTCGGCCGGAGGGCAGCATCGTCGAAGATTATGCAAGCGAAGAGGTCATTGAGTTTTGTGTCGATTATATGGCTCAGATTTAACCGATAGGTGTGCCATAATCTCGTCATGAGGGGAGGCTCAAGGGTATCGGAACTATAGGAAGGAAAGCAATCACTCGGATATGGATCGCGTGCGCAAGCCCATTTCACGGTCTTGCAACACATGGTGGTGGCCTTATGTCGACCAGCACAAGGATGTGCTTCGTCAACAGAATCCGGAGCGACCGGATGTTTGGATCATGAGACAACACAACAGTCAGTTCAACCAATGGTCGAAGGAGCAAATCGCTAGGAGCTCGTCAAGTGAGATGCTAACATGGTTGGCAAAAGGGCCAACATTTACAGTTGTAACATGGCAATGATATGACATAAATGGGTACACATTCTACACACGATCTCAGGATGTAAAGAGCACTAACCAGAACAGCGGTGTCCGCATAGATGCGTTCAGTACTGATGGGGTAAGAAACTCGTACTATGGGTTCATAGAAGAGATTTAGGAGCTCGACTACGTGGTTTTCAAGATCCTCTTATTTCGCTGTCGTTGGGTGCATCTCCCTCAGGTGAAGGTTGACAAGTACGGTGTTACTACCGTGGACCTCCAACGTGTCGGGTACAACGACGAACCATTCGTACTCGCCAACCAAGTTGTTCAAGTTTTCTATGTAACCGACCCGGGAAATAAGAAGCGTCATGTAGTTCTTCATGGAAAAAGGAGAATTGTCGGAGTAGAGAATGTAGTGGACGAGGAAGAATACAATCAATTTGACGAGTTACCTTCTTTTGAAAATGGCATGAGGGTCAACGACGAACAATGTGACGAAACTAGTTACGTACGCATTGATCATCATGAAGGGTTAATTTTTAAAGGAAATAAGCAAGTGGAATGAGAATAGCGACATATATGTATGTATGGGATGTATATGCATGTGAATTGGCATTTATGTATATAACAATTAATGCATGCATGTGTGTAATATGTAGGTGAATTTTGAGAATGAGTCGTACAAATGTATCTCTATGTTCATTGGGTTTGTAAAGAAATATACCGGTTGTTGTAAAGAAATAACTACAGTGGGGCAAAGGCTTATTGAATGCTGGTTGGTGCGATTATATTAACTACAGTAGGGCAAGGCTTATTACGAGCGGTTCTAAGTTTAAAACCGTCGTGATTATTATCCTGAGCAGTTCTGCGATAAGAACCGTGCGTGATAATAACTATCACAGACGGTTCTTGTCGCGAACCGTGCAGATATCATAGATATCACGAGCGGTTCTTAGTTGAGAACCGCCTGTGATAGTTGATTATCACAGACGATACTTATCTAAGAACCGTCTGTGATATTTATTATCACAGACGGTTCTAAACTTAGAACCGTCTGTAATAAGCCTTTATATAAAACCCCAAGCTAGGGTTTTACGCGTACACTACCAGTTATTAGCAATACCAACCTAGATTTAGTCGCTCTCCCGATCTCCCGAGCCCGTCACCGCCGCCGTCCCCCGAGCCCGTCGCCGGCCTCCTCCGGTCTCCGAGCCCGTCACCGGCCGCCTCCGTCCCCCCGAGCCCGTCGCCGTCCTCGAGCCCGTCGCCAGCCGCCTCCGTCGAGCCCCCGAACCCGTCGCCGCCGCCGTCCCCCGAGCCCGTCGCCGGCCTCCTCCGGTCTCCGAGCCCGTCACCGGCCGCCTCCGTCCCCCCGAGGCCGTCGCCGTCCTCGAGCCCGTCGCCAGCCGCCTCCGTCGAGCCCCCGAGCCCGTCGCCGGCCGCCTCCGTCCCTCTGAGTCTGTTAGTTTCTTTTAATAGAAAATGTTGATTTAAGCTTAAGATCTAATATATAGTTGTCATATAATTGTTGCATAGCATTATGCTGATTTTAGATACATGATATTTATGTTGGGCATAAATTTCTACTTGAATAACTTAAAATGTTTATATGTGTATATGTTGATTAAGTCATTTTTACGCCTCTGGTATTATGCATGTTGTATATATAGGAAAGAATAGGCACTTACTTGAACATATATTCTTGTTATTTCATAAATCTTATTGTTGTTAAATCTTACTGTTATGTATATGCATATGTATATGTATATATATGTTGCTAATGAACTTAGATATGTATATGTATACTTGAATATATGTATACATATATTGGAATTAAATTTAAGTATGTGCTTATACCGCACTATTTACGTATATATGAGAAGGCCAATATGTCATCCGCGCATTCTTCAACATCATCGCCGGAAGCGTCCGCTCCAAAATCAACACGCAAAGCAAGAGGACTATCGAAAAAGCCCGAGGGCCGATTTACCATCACACAGGTCGATAGATCTGGGACCCCTCTCCTTCCTGACAAAGCAGCAAAGGCATTTCGAAGAATGATTGGAATAGTTGCACGAGAACGAATTGAGATCACATTCGATTCGTGGAAGAGCGTGAGTGAGACTCAAAAATGTGAGCTGCTGACAGAGATTTTTGCATCGTTCGAGATCCCAGAAGAACACCACGACTCCGTGCAACGACATGCGTTGGTAGTGGCGTGCAAAGCATGGAAGAACTTCAAGAGCGTGCTTGTCAAGGACTATGTACAAAAGGATCTAACGCCCTTCGACAGGTATCCATTCCTAGAATCACAATGAGACGCGTTTAAGGCGATGAAGACAACCGAAACTTTCAGAAGTGCAAGCGCGGCGCACAAGGCCCTCTAGGCAAAAAACACACATCCCCACAGACTCGGTATAGCTGGGTATGCGGGTAAAATCCCGCAGTGGAGGCGGGAGGACGAACAGGCAATCCTGCGGAACAACGCCCCACCATTTGCCACGATCCCGGATGAGCGCGCTCGAAATTGGATTAGAGCGAGGTCATCTACCACGTCGTCGAGGGACATCTCCTTCCGGAACCCTGCAGATCAGGAAGTGTCCCACCGCATGGTAAGATATCGAACTACGTAGCTTGTAATTACTCCACTATTTCCCTGAAAACTAAATGACATGTCGGGCTCTTGCAGGATGCACTGAGTGTCGAATCTTCCCAGGAATCATTCCAGTCAATTAGGGAGAAAGATATACTCTCCGCAGCACTGGAAGACAAGGAGCACCCGGGTCGTACGAGAGGCCTTAGGTTTTATGTTCCTTGGAATCAAGGTTTCTCAGATAACCCCGAATTGTATCAGAGTAGGAAGAGAAACCGTCGGAGTAGCTGCGCGTCCAATCCTACGACGGAATGCGAGGGCAGATTTCCTGTGGACGACATCTTGCAAGCTACGAAGTGCAAGCTCCAAGTGAGATATGCCTCCGTTGCCTTGTGCGCTGCTTGGGGCCTGGCATATCCGTCCGGTGAAGGGGCCATGGTGCTCCGTGCACCTTTAGCTCCAGGCTTCGGAAAAGTGTCTGTGGATGGTGTGCATGCCAACTTCGATGTCGTCCCGCTACCGAAGCCCTCCAACAACGAGATCGTGACTCTAGGGCAAGCCATTGGAACCTTCATCCAGTTGCCCAAAAGTGACATCTGCCTGGAGGCTTCTTCATCGGTGGTAGGTTCACAAGGGCAAGATGAACCAGAGCAACTTGCACTAGTGCCATCTCCACAAGGTCTACATCCCCCACCGCTACCTGCACCGGTGATGAGTCCACGGGAGCTATTCCCAGTGCAACAACTTCCACCGGTGCTACCTTTACAGTCGACCTACAGCCGAGGTAGCAAGGACAGCCGAGGAAGCAAGGGCAAAGCAAAGAAGACCGATGATGATATCCCGTACCTGCCATTGGCCCGCAAATTCGTGCTTGGCGAGCCGATGGTCGACCCGGTGATGCGCCTCCCATTCCTATCAATGAGTTTCAAGACATTACACGATTGGTATATGGAACAATCCAATAAGCCAAAGGATGAACGGTGCACAGGTCTCACTGTCAAATTCAGGCAGCATCATTTCCAGCACGAATTTCAAAATGGTGTCTTCGTGGTGACCTTCGATGATTTATTTGATCTTTTCACGCTCAACGCTCTCGACGCCTCACTCGTTCGATGCTGGACGCTGTAAGTGTGTACAATCACAGTCTCTATTCATGTCATACTGATAAATGTCATATATAATTTGTTGCTTTCCTGTGTATATATATAGACACATGGTGACTCAAGCTAGAGCATCCAAATCATCGGTTGGTTTCTTGGACCCACACTTGGTTGCCAGTTATACCATCAACGAGGATGCTGGTGTCGTCGAGAGGTACATTGCAGCATCACTGCTGGCTTACCGCGATAAGGAATATATACTGATGCCCTACAATCAGGAGTTTCATTGGATTTTAATAGTAATTATACCAAAGTGGAACATGGCAATATACCTTAATTCGCTAAGTAAGAATAAAACCGACTACACAGTTATCAGCCAATTAATCGATAGGTAAGTACATTTTTCTATCATAACTATATTGTACTCTTTCTTTCCTTCCGAATAACTAAGGTCAACTTTTTCGAATCACGTAGGGCGTTCGTGACGTACGTTAAAAAGGCAAAGCTCTCGACGCAAGGGGCCAAACCCCTGACACACGAGCGAAACTTTAAGATATTCGTTAGTACATATTAATTAATCCTATGCAACAGTTGGTAGTATTCATGCCTCTTGAATTAACACATTCTATTTTTTGCAGTGCCACCAGCAGCAGCCGGGCAACACGTGTGGATTCTACGTTTGCTACCATATGAAACTACTCCTCGATTCCTCGAGGATCACCAATTCTAAGGTTTGTCAATCTTCCCATAATTACTTCATACTTATCAGGTTATATATATACGCACATTGATATTCCTATCGACAGGCTGCGTTCATCCCGAAAACTGCATTGTAACAGCTCAACCTTGAACGAATTCTAGGAGAGTCCGTGTACTTTTTGGTGGCTTAAGTCCTAGCTCAAAAGGGAGAGTTCTACAACCCACAATGATTTTTTATTGCTCTTATCACTCCGGAATCGAGATCTCGCGAAAGAAATAAATCCATAATCAACGACTTGTCAGGCTGCATAAGCAATACTTGGATGGCAATCATGCACCATCCAAGTAATGCTTATACAGCCTGATAAGTTCGTTGATTATGGATCTGTTTCTTTCGCTAGACCTCGATTCCGGAGTGATAGAGCAATAAAAAAATACAATGTTACCATCTAAGTGCAAATGCAATGTTGATCTTTTGCAATTGTGTGTTGTTAATGGATATTTTACTTCATTTCAATTAATTGATTTGCAAAATGGATGTTTTATGTTTGTGAAATGAATTGAGATATGAATTGGATGTTATATGTTTCTGAAATGAATTGAGATATGAATTAGATGTTATATGTTTCTGAAATGAATTGATGTGTGAATTGTCTGTATGTGTACATGTTGATCTGCTTGTTTCAGAGGGCATGGTTAGCATTTTCTGAGGCTAGCCAATAAACAAAAATAGATCTAAGGGTAGGAAAGAATATCATAGACGGTTTGTAACTACAAACCGTCTGTGGTTACAAATCGTCTGTGATATGGATATATCATAGACGGTTGTTTCTTACAAACCGTCTGTGATGCTAGCTATCACAGACGATTTGTAGTTACAAACCGTCTGTGATATATACTCCACAGACGGTTTGAAAATCGTCTGTGATAACCTTCGATTATCACTGACCCATAAAGTTAGACGGTTCAGAAAACCGTCTGTGATGACGTTTTTGTACCGTCTGTGATAATGATTTCTGTAGTAGTGGTGTCTACTGCAAGCTTCCTCTTGGGAGGTGAGCTCTCGATTTATCTGCTTCTGCATGTCCATGAAGCTTATCCCCTTGTGCGCAAACAACCTTCTGAGGTTGATCACTCAGAGCTCGCTGTATTTTGCGACAGCAGTGTCATCCTTATACAAGCTGTACCAACATACCACGCTGTAATCAGAAAGAATTGCCAAGAAAGAAGCATAGATTGGCTGTGCAGTTCAATACAAAACTGCTCCAAGCATAACAGTTCCAAAGACAACTGCATACGCTGGATGTGCACCAATCAGCGCAACTGCCATTAGAGTACAGTTGTGATCAGATGTAACGCCTTTTGGGTCGTCCTCAACACTACACACTTCGAGGGCTTCCGATCCAACTGCCAAAAGAAAAAGATTTGACAAAAATGTTACAGGTACAAGTTGAACAAGCAGATGCGTGCCTTCATAGCAGCTGTCAGAAACCTGTGTGCTATGTAGGGGTGCAAACAAAGCGGATAATTTTCGTCCGACCGACCGAAAGTTTGCGGAGCGAATATGAAAGAGATAAATAGGTATCCAACACTATCCGTACTCGACTCTGATTTTGAGGAAAAATATAAAATAGGATACAGATGAGTAATATCCGTCCGTATATATCCGTAAGTGATATGAGGAAATCAGTTGTGAATTCACTTAGAAACAAGATAACATATAGATAGATTGCCACATCTAAACATGCAGAGAATACTGAGTGCTCTTACTTCGATATCTCGATGATTAATCTCTCTATGTTCACTCAAATCGCACCCTACTGTCTAATGTCCTGTGTAAAGAAGCGGATAATTTCCGTCCGACCGACCGTCCGAAGATTTACGGAACGAATACGGAATGAAAAAAATGAGTATCCAGTATTGTATCCGACTCCGATTCCAAGAAAAAAATACGAAATAGGATACAAGATAAATAATATTTGTCTGTATCTGCTCCAATTGCACCCCTAGTGCTATGGACTCCATACCATCCTATCAGTCACAATAACCTGAAGTGGGCAAGGGAAGTGAATAAAATGAACGTGTGATGTTCATTTGAATAAAATGAACGTGTGGTGTTCATCGTATGCCTTCAATTTTTCCATTTCATTTTCCTCTTTTGCCCAATACAAAACCTGGATAAGCACACGTAGAGTTGTTGTAAGTGCCACTGAGTGCAAGTAAAGAAATTGGGAAATATACACTGAGAAGAAAATTTATAGCAAAAGTAACATCATAAAAATATTATCGACTGATAAATCCACCTAATCAGATATGGCAATCCAACTTAGGATGACATACACTTACCACATCGACCTTGAGTGGTCCATCCACCTAAACGTCTCAAAGCCTTCCCCATATTCAGCTCCAACTGCCTAACAAACCAAACCAAAACAAATGCAAGTCTATTTAATCTATAACCGACAAAATGAAAAGGGGGAGCAACTCGTAGTGGGCAAATAATAACGGTCGCTTGACAAAGCCAAGTACGGCTGTTATCCAAGCAACACAACCAAAGGAGCATGACGAAAAAGAAAAAGAAAAGGCTAACTAGCCAGCACTCGCTCCCTTGAGCAACGAACAGGTGAGACCATCACTTAATGGAAGAAGCATCTCATTGGCTGCTCCAGCACTAACCTATAAGAACAACTGTAGCTAATAGTACTAGCTCACTCACACACCAACCCCAAGAACACAGTACTGGAAAGAATTCACCAGAAGGAACCATTAAACTCTCATAAATCCACTCACTCGTTTTTTACACGAAAATAACTAATGCACTGAAAATCTGAAATGAAAGAAATGAGCTAATCCGAATGGACCTGCAGGAGATCAGAGCTAGTTACTACAAGCTGTATTCATGATAATTGCATAAGTGACTCTACATTAAGTGACTCGACTACTTGATAATTGCATACAATATTCATGATTGCTAGCGCCTATATTGCAATTGTATATTTTACAGGTTTGTTGTATAACATTCAATTAAAAATTTTCATAATTCAAGCTGTATTTCTAACCTTTTTGCATGTGCTTCAAGACGCATGCATGCATGATTGTTCCGGCTTCGGCTCCGACGAGCAAATAAGTGCAACCATCTCCGGCGAAGCTAGAGCCAGCTCTAGCTAGTTGGGGCCACTTGTTACCCTCAGCCAAATTCATCCCTCAATTCACTTGAGGTAGATGACGATATATATTATAATATATATGTTATAACTGCTGTTGAGTTAATTGATTTATGTAAAATAATAATAATAATAATAATAATAATGATAGTAATTGACTAATTGATGTATGCATACATGCATGCAGATGCTTGTGGATGGAAACCAAAGTAGGGACGTATGCTGTGCATGCGCATACGCATACGTATTTTATGGACGTATGCTATGCATGTGCGATGCGTGCGTTCGTCCAGCAAGCCAAAGTAGGTAAAGCGTGCATGTGGGCCGAGACGCAAGGAAGAAAAGGAAGGTGTTAACTGCCGCATGCGAGCAAGCAAAGGCAAACAAATAGCTAATCTAATCGCTGGAGCGGGAGAAAAGGAACCGAGGTGGATGACAGTAATTGACTAATTGATACATGCATGCATGCAGATGCTTGTGGATGGCACATGTTACCCACATGCAGGTGCTAAGCGCGTGGGCAGTTGACTCCGAGTTGGTTGGGTCTTTCCCGCACGCCGAGTCCAAACTCACGCGGCTGTTCTGGTGCAGCCGCACTAAACAATCGAGTCGTGTGTTTTATTATTATTATTATTTTGTCGTTGAGTCCGCTTTTGAGTTGTGTTCCATTTCCGTGGCCGACCAAGCCAAGAGCGTCCTATATATTTGTATGCACTTTTATTTTTTTTAGAAGACCATTTTGAATAAACAAATAGCATATTATTCTTATTCTTTCAAGCAATGGCTAAATTTACTTAAGAGAGAATTAGGAGTGTTGAATCAAAATTGTTCAAACTTTCTGTTGGAAATTGAAAGCACAATCGAACCTCACTTTGGTGGTCAGTGAGATCAGCATGTGTGTTCTTATGAATTATAGAGTGATAATTCTTGCACGGGCAATGAAAGATCACTACGACTTAGCTAGGCTACACGTAAATATCTTGATCCTATGTCGAGAAGATCGGACGATCCCATATCAAAACTACTTTTTGAGTTTACTCCAGTGCTAATGTAGGAGGAAAGATGGCATGGGAGAAGCAGGGGAGGGCCGGTGGGCCTTTGTTGATGCCAGCGGAGCTATCGAGAGAGTCTAATGTGTTTTGAGCCCCTAGCTCACTCGTTTCAGCAAATATAGCCCTCTCTCACTCAAATTTGTAAAATAGCCCCCTCTCAAACCGCGAAAGGAGCATTAGGCAACATGTGTCACCTAATATGGCTCAACAGTGCATTAGATGCAAGACGAATGGAAAATATACATCAAATCACATGTTGTGTTTCCATACTGCAGCAGGTGGCTTGCCACGCTCCCTTACTTTTGTAGGTACCACATCATCTTTTCAATAGCTAGCTAGTGTGAGTCTTGAAGTGAGTTCTAGTGGAGAGAAATTTTGGCTTCTAATTCAACCACCTTATTGCTTGCCATCCACGGTCCTATAGATTTTAAGGAGGATTTTGATGCAACCAAAAACAAATTTTATTACTAACTATATCTAGGACAACCAAGAACTTGATGAATCTTCAAAACTCTTCTGCTAAATAAGCCTCCTTCCACCAAATTAAATGGTCTGAAAGCCTTACCGCCTCTAGCTGCAGCACCGGCTAGATCTGGATCGAAATGAAGACAGTGCGGTTCTGAGCGGCATAACAAATACCTAGTCAGATTATCATAGACGGTTTTTAACAAAAACCGTCTGTGGTACAGGAATATCACAGACGATTTTTAAGAAAAAACCCATCTGTGATACTGGAATATCACAACCGTCTGTGATAATCTGAAATTATCACAGACGATTTTTTATTAAAAACCGTCTGTGATATTCTAGTATCACAGACGGTTCATACTTTTTCCCGCCACAAACACCACAGACGGTCTTCAAATTAAAATCGTCTGTGATAGTGTACATCACAGACGGTTTCACAAAATCGTCTGTGATTTAGCGTTTAATTTTATACTTCTATAAATTAAGGGAGCAGCATGCAATGGTACTGGGAAGTAGCTAGCTAGGCAACTAGCACCGCCCGACCGAAGTGCATAGGTGTGAGCGGATCAGCTAGCAAGGAAGCTTGCGAGCACCGATGGAAGATGAACAGGACGCCCAAGAATCCCAGGTGATAATTAACAGATCGATCCATCATGCTATTATGTTGTGTGGTGTCGTGTGTGTGTCAACCTCTGTCCATAATTCCCATTGCCTTTTCGTACGTGTGGATGGAATGTGTACGCCAGGTGCCTGAAGAAGACGCTGACAAGGAGTTCCTGCACAATATGCGCGGGTGGCTGATGACGGTGGGCACGCTCTTCGTCGGAATAGCCTTCCAGGCTGCGCTGCAGCCGCCGGCCTGGATGGCGGAACTTCTTCGGAACAATCCTTTCCACGGCCTCTCCTCCCATGCCACTCTGACGGCTCGAGGTCAAACTATGAGAGCGGTGTTATACGTTCTTTCTAACGCGGTTACGTTCGCGAGTGCGGTGTCGCTGGTGCTGCTGCTTCTGGGGGAGATACCGCGGGATCGGGCTAAGCGTACCATGAACACAGCAGCATGGATGATGGTGAACACCGGCTTAACCGTCATGTTTACCTTCGCCTTGGGCAGCTACGAACAGTGGTTCTATACATTGATGGTCAGCATCATCATTGTGTTGTACCCCATTGCAGTGTTTTATCGCGTCAGAATACATCCCTAGAGCGCTCACCAATCCCCTGACCACGCCCCCTAGCATTTGCGATGAACATATGAAAACGGTTTTCCTGTTCCTGTGTCGATATTTCCCTCCATATTCCTTCGATCTGGACCGCTCGTTGATCAATAGCGAGCGATCCAGATCGAGAGAACACCGATATAGAAACAGAGAAGCTCCGTTCTAAACATATATGTTCTTTGCCCGCCATCTCTAACATGCATGCATGACGCTTGTTAATTTCCACATGTATGTATGCGTCCAGTAAGAGAAATAATATCACCAGCGTGGCAGCGTGAAGGTAGCGTTGGTATTGTGTCTGCTGGGTTTTGTATGAGTCGTGTTCTTCGTTCCCCTGTTATGCTTTGTACGAGGGCGTGATGTATTTTGTTTGCGTGCTTGCTTGAAACTTATTAATTGTACTATGTGTGTATGTATAATGGGACATCCATTCAATAAAATGGAACACAGGGGCGGGCCCTCTGTTTCTAAAAAAAAAAGAAACTTTTTGTCGTTCTATTGGAGTCCGAGACTCGTCTTAAACTTTTTTGTATGCAGCTGTACCAACCCAACCCATACCTGCATGCAATCGCAAAGCTAGAGTTACCAGATAAGCAGAGCAGCGCTGCTATGCATACGACTTCCTTCGTCCGGACACTAGTACGACGCGTACTGGCTGCTGCTCCCGTCGTTGGCCCAGAAGCAGCCAATGTTCGTCGCTTCTGCCGCAACCATCTTCGCCCTTGATAGGGAAAGAAAACACTTTTCCAAATGATCTTACACCATTTCTTTTCCTAGCCCAATTTGACAAAGCCTAACTATAGTGGTAATTGGGTTTTACGTCCCTCGGCCATATAGGGCCCTCCAAGCAAAAAAAAATGCACCTTTACAGACTCGGTACAACTAGATATGTGAATAAAATCCCATAATAGAGAAAGGAGGACGAGTAGACAATCCTACGGGACATCTCCCCATTATTTGCCGGGATCCCTGATGAGTGCGCCCGAAACTATATAAGAGTTGGGTCATCTGCCGTGCCATCGGGGGCCATCTCCTTTCGAAACCCCGTAAATGAGAAAGTGTCCTACCGTCTGGTAAAATAACGAACTACGTAGTTTGTAATTACTCCATAACTTCATAGAAAGCAAAATGATATGTCAGGCTCTTGCAAGAAGTGTTGAGTGTAGTTAGGGAGAGAGAGAGATACTCCCTGCGATGTCTCATGGTGGGTCAATCCAACGCCATATTCTCTAACATATGTCCGCATCATTGATTTGATATCACATATCCATGATCCGTGAAACATGATCATCAATTAATACATATGATGATCTTTAAATCATAATTGTCCCACATATAATATAAGATCAGGAATAATTTAGAATAACATCAAAACATAAATAAAAAGTTCCATAAACAAATCACATACTTGTTGATCAGCAAAATAGACTTTAATAGGAGCCAACACTATCAAAAAAAGACTTTCCAAAAAATTTTCCAAAAGTGAAATCAAGTCACTTCACTATAATAGCTATATGAAACTACAGCGATCAGAGACTAAGTACCCATAAGGAAAGCTTAAAGAAAAACCGAGCCAAATGAGTCTTGATATGCCCGGACGGTTTGACTACAGTGCAAAGAATGGTATGACCAGGTAGGGGCGGTCTAACCTCTCCTCCTGGCGGTCTGACCTCTCAACAAAATCTTCATAATAAACAAAGAGAGAAACTTGCACAACTTTTGAATCGTAGATCCAAATCACTTGAAATTTAGCATACACTATCTTTAGGATGTCAGAAACCTATTTCAATCAAAGATCAGTAAGATTATTGCTAAAGTTTAGACATTTTTTATTTAAAGAAAGGTTGCACTAAAATCAAGCAAAATACAAGAACTTGAATCAAGACTAGCTTATGGGTAAAAGATGATCAAGATAATTTTAAATCTACTCCCACACGTCCTAACAACAGCAATAACCCAAGCCAAAAAAACTCTCAAGATCAAAACCCCCAAAATCGTACTTTCTTGAACCAAAACCGGGCAATCACAAGAACTTGTTATGGAAGGTACCTAGATGGATGAGATGGATGGTATCTGATCTCCAAAAGATATCTCTATCACTTATACGTCTTTGGCACAAAGCAAAACCAAGAGGGGAACAAGCCAAATCATGATTTCAATACTTGAATGAATTTTGATATCTATTGATACTTGAAGATGAATATTTACAGTCACTCACAAAGTCTAAGGATGATAAAAAGCTTGAGACAAAGAACCACAGTTCATCTCTCAAAGGTTCTCCCAAGAACCCTACTCCTCCACTTGCTTCCTAGAGAGCTTTCTCTAACTCTCTCCACACATACTCTTTCTCTAACTCTCTCCACACACACTTTCTTATATAGTGGAGACTTACAAGAAATCCTAACTGGTACCTCTAGTTGGTTTTTATCCACTTGCACAGACTAACCCGTTAACTAAACAACATACTAGATTTTACATTCACACATGTATGCTTCTCGAAGAATATATAACCATTAACCCGATAGTGAATTAATACTTGATCCACTTAACATTTTTGCATTGTGGTTTGAACAAGACCCAACTTTCTGGTTTGGGGGCAAAAAGACTATTTTGTCTCGAAACCATCTTCCACGAAGCATCGCGCTTCCTTTGTCTTGAAACAGTCCTATGCTTCATCTTTAACTCTATGCGGCCCCAATGACTTCCTACCAAGCCTTCCATGCGTTCGGATCGACCGAACTATCCTTATTTGCAAAGGGGCTCAAGCCACTTGGCACATCACATGCCTCTCCATGCACCATGATGGCAGCTGGGTTCTCTGACCATTTTGAGCCTCAGCTCTTCTCTAAGCTTAGCCCTGATTAACTTTGTCGTTATCCATCATATCTACCACTAGTAGTTCCTACTCCGGTTCTTTGTCTTCCCAGCCTGTAACTACTCGGCTAGGGTTAGTCATCTTCTAACAACACCTTAATCACTCTAGACCTTAGCTCTTCTACCTTAGTTCTGATCCCTTCTTTCTTACCATGACCTAGCTCTAGAGTCCTATAACCAACAACAACAACAAACAAACCATCATGTAGCACCACACAATACAAAATCATCAATTAACACAATTCATCAGCCAAAAATACTTACCTTCCATCAAAGCAACTCCGCATGCTTTGACATGTAGGTCATAGTGCCCAATGACTAACTTCACCTCTTCACACATTTGAACTCCCCCGAATTGTCTCTACGTGTATCGGCTTCATCACTTGGTGTACTATATGCACCAACTTGTCTCTTCATATTGCTTGTCTTCTCTGTGCTTCCTACTTGAGCCACGTAGCCTTACCTAGACTTACACGACCGCTCGGACCTCTAACCCCCGTCTAGTCTCCATCTATTGATGTTAACCACTATATCCTCTAAGTCACCTGTATATCCAAAAATCAAGCAACCATATCGAGTACACGTTTCATGCACTTGACTCACGTCACTCAAAGTAATACATCATGTAACATACCACACAAAACACCGGTACCCATACCGTGCACGCACTCAACTATGCTCATATACTAATCATAACCCTAGGACCAAACCTCAAACTAAAATGCATAATTTTAGTACCAATTCACCAAAAGCTGATTTGATCGCCATTACTAGGATGGTATGACCGATGACGGTAGTCTAACCAATGGCGGTAGTCTGATCGCTGGCGCCATGCCTGTCAAACCACCATAGTTTAGCCGATCTGATCGCTTAAGAGCACCTACACAAGTATTTGGTGTCTATTTTTTCAAAATACATATGGCCGGTTTAACCACTTTATAGCTGTCAGTCAAATTATCATTGCTAGGCCAATCAGACTGCTATTTCTAGGCTAGTTAGACCTGTTAAAACCTGATAACAACTCTAAAAATTATAAACTCTCAAGACCAAACTCAAACTTTAACAATATTTGCATAACAATATCAAATACTCTATCATACACCATAGGGTTCGGCGCAACTTCAATGAGGAAGAAAATCTAAGGGTGTGTTCAAGGAGGTAGCAACAGGTTTCAGCGCCTGTTGAAAGTGTCGACTTATCTAATAACGAGCCATGTGCTACAAATGACTTATCTAATAACGAGCCATGTGCTACAAATGATTCCATGGATCTACCTACTGTCTTGAGGAAGGAACCATGAGTTTGGGCAGAAAAACATCCTTTAAGGTATAGTTTCGAGCATGATATAGCGAACTATATGTCATATGAATTTTTGTCACTGTAGTACAAAGCCTTTATTGCTTCACTACAGTCTATAGTAGTCCCAACTGATTGGAGAGCCACGAAGCAAGATCCCAAGTGGTGCAAGACCATATTGGAGAAATTGACAGCTCTAGAGAAGAATAAGAATTGGAAGCTTGTACCTCTCCCAATGAGGAAGAAGGTGGTTAATTGTAAGTAGGTCTACACAGTGAAGTAAGACCCAAGTGGGAAGATTGAAAGATACAAGGCTAGACTGGTTACAAAAGGTTATAAAGACATTTGTTTATTTCATGGTCATTCGTATGTATAGAATGCTGTTTCATCTTTGTTGCCATTAGGTGAACTAGTGAGATTCTGAACTAGTGCAGTATACACAGAGAGTTTAAATTTGTATATTCGGATCTCGACAATATATAAGCAGAAGTAGAGTTGACCCTTTTAAGTGCCAGCCTGTGCAAAAATAAAGGCATCGGAAAAATAAAATAGGGGCTCCTCAATAAGAGAACATGTAAACTTATAGGTTTTGTTTCGCTGCTGAAACAATTCAGTATAAATAGAAAAGAAAAACGAAAAAAGAAAAAGAAAATAAGAAAGAAACAAAGGAAGAAATAGAAATAGAAAAAGGTGAGGGTAACGAAAGAAAAGAAAAAGTAAAAAAGGAAAAGGAAAAGGAAAAAAAGAAGAAAAGAGAAGGACGAGCCCACGTGCAAAGTTTCATGAATTTTGAATCTCCAAATCCGTCCAGCCCAAGAGTGTCGGTCGTCATGGTGAGTGGCTTCTAGGATAGCTTTTTTCTGTGTAGGTATACAACGGAGTGTCGATACAGCTTGTTTCAAGTTTCTCTCTCCTGTAAGTATTTCAAAAAAGCTATTTTGTAATAAAATTACTGGAATAAAATTAATTAGTTACAAATTAAAATTAAGGGGGTGACAATATCTTTGGGGATTTTCTTTTTACTATAATTGGACATGCGCGTTGCTGCGGTAATATACATGATTTTCTACATGCATATGCTGATATTAATTTGGTAGATAGATTGTCGGTGTCTGAAATCCTCTCATCCCCCTCTCCATGATCATATAGACTAGGAATACAACAATTATCAATTTACTTTTATCAATGTTGAAGGGTATTCTTGTTCGTTGGATGGACTCTTAACGGTAGATGATAAAAGTGATAATGTGGCATTTTCTCTGATTGTATTTTGCACTCAGCTTTGGAGAAGATATAAGGCTTCAAGCTGATACACCAAACAAGACAATGGAGTGGTGGTATTCCCATCAGGCTGGATCGATCACTAGCATTGATACGGTGTACCACTGCACTTTATTGCTTTCTTGCTATATGCATGCACATGTATGCATGTATAGCAGTAACACACAATGACACGTAGGAATTTTAGGATAGATATTCGAAGTTATAAAAATATTATTAATAAAAAAAATATAATGATCTATAATAGCAAAAATTAAAGTACAATTATTTATATTAGAAACAACATCTCAAATAATATAAAGAAATTATAAAATAATTCAAAATTAACGTAGCATAAAATTATAAGCAACATGTATTGAATTGCAGCCCATTTCACACAAGAAATCAAACCTTTAGAACTACTACATAAACATGAGTTAAATAAAATATGGATCGGACAATCAAACACAAAGGAGATCAAATCATCCAAGTGTCCAACACATCAAGCCAAAATTCTTGGTTTTATGTCAGTCCATTTCCAGCTATTTGTTTAGAGCAACCATGTGCAAATATGTAAAGCTATAGTTAAAAGAAAAGGTTGGCCCTGTATGACGAAAAGTAGGGAGTAGCTTTCTTGCCGAATCTAGTGTAAAGAGAGAGACTTTTTTGCCTGTAACTGAAATGTACGTATAAGGTGCATAGTAGCTTAGAGAGGAGCTAGTGCAACATCTGTGCATCGATGGACCAGGATCATCAAGATGTGCAGCATGTCCACGGCGCCGGCGACGGCGACGACGGTGGTGTCCGTTTCAACGCCCAAGATTTTCAGGTATATCGTGTCATCACCATGTTCTATCGAGTTTTTTCCCCCTCTTTTACGCCACATATATCCATGTGATTTTTTTTTATCTTTTTTAGAGATTATTTGAAGAAGCTGATTAAGGGTTAAAACTATTGGAATAGTGGCCCAACAACATTTGTATCCGTATTTTTTTAATGAACATGGATTCAAATTCAGATGTGCTTGAATACAAATAAGAGATATATCGAATTGAATATCTGCTTGATGTAACAGGATTCGGATGCCAAATAACCTGTACTAACGGTAAGATATTAATGATAAAAATTTTATCCTCATATTCGTGAAACGCATGCATGTCTTTTTTCCTGTTGGTGGATGGGTATATCTGAGAGTGTTTAATTTAACATGCTAATTAATTAATCAAGGGATGTGTGTGTCGGTGTGTAGAACATCAGGCTCTTGATGGAATTATTCATCATATACCCTCCCTTTAGATTGAAATTCAGGATTTACCCTCTGGCCCACGTGTCAGTGACTCATCCCGACCCCACATGTCATTAAGTGGGGAGGGTAAATCTTGAAATTCTCAAATGTGAGGAGGGTATATGATGAAGTTTCCCGCTCTTGATTCACATAGGCGACAACAGGCCCATCGAGATCCCTCTTAGAGGGAACGTCATTCTGCAGAACAGCGGTCCTCCTCAAGCTGCCGCTGCTGGAGGTGATGCGTCACCTGCCAACGCAGCAGCGCAGGGACAATCGGCGGCGGCGGCTCAACAAGCTGATGAGGACAAGGAGTTCCTGGACAAGATGCGCGGGTGGCTGATGACGGTGGCCACGCTCTTCGTCGGAATAGCATTCCAGGCGGCGACGCAGCCGCCGGAATGGATTCCCAATGACTGGTTCGAAGTGCTGTTAAATAACCTTGGAATGGGTGCCTCCTCTCCCGCTCCTTCTCCGAGTCCTCCTTCTCCTGCAGCGGAGGCGGCTGCCATCTCCATGGTTCAAGCTTGGGCGGTATTTATGTACGTGCTCTCAAACGCGGTTACTTTCGCCACGGCACTGACCGTGGTGGTCATGCTGCTGATGAAAAAATCCCTGCCTGGCCGTACCATGACAATCGTAACACTTCAGGTGGCGTTCATCGCCGCTGCCGCCGCCAGTACCTTCGCCTTTGCCGCCGCCTACGATGCAAAAGTTTGCGTGTTGGTATTTTGGATCATTGTGTTGTACGTCGCTGCCACCGTTTCGTATATCCGGAGAAAAGGACTACGGTACTACATGTCCAAACTTGTAACTATTTTCTCAGATGGTTGCCGGCGTTCTTGAATTGGTGTCTCGCAAGCACTTTTTTAAATTTTGCCGGTTGGCCACCCATGTGTATCTGTCAATGTGGTGTGAACCACATCTGTAATATCCGTGAGAAAGGAAAAAGAACGAAAAGTAAAGAACGAAATAAATTCATAGTTTACAGTAAGAAAATTTAAGAAACTACCGTTAGAACCCTATAATTTAATTTCGGACAGGGTATTCCGTTCACAGAGATACCTGATCATCCAGAGGCCAGTTGACATCTCTAATAACCATAGAGTCATCATTTGGCATTAAACAAACATATTTTATATTCGAAACACTGTAGCAAACCGACAGCACAACATTAACCGGAAAAACCCCCCACACGGCAACAGCTAGCAGGCCAGCACAACACCATCTAGAAGGCATAGCACAGCAAGATTAACAGGCCGAAGGCAACCAGGTAATAGAGAAGCAAAACCCAATTTGGTCGCCACCACGGCCAACAAAAACCACAGCCAGCACCATTCTTCCTTTCTCACCCAAGACATAGCCCTCAAGCCATTCAAGAGGAGCAGCTCGGCAAAAAGATAGGGAGGGGGAGGAGGAGAAGGCACCGCGACTGGGCAAGCAAGCCCTAGGAGGAGGGGCAGCACGACCTGGAGGTCATCGGAGGCGGTGGCTAGCCCATCTAGTTGACTACAACCCTTCCAAGCTGAGAAAGTGACAGCCCATCTCACCCTCTTTTTATTCCTCCAACAGAGCCGACAAACCACCAAGGTAAACTACCATGTAGGATCGATACACACTAAGATAGGCAATCAGAGGGGGGGTGAATGATTGCGGAAGCTAAAAATAAATTTTAAGACTCACCCCTAAGCACAAACTCTATTTAAGCCGTATTTTAAAAACTGGACAGACCACTGCGTCCTCACTAAAACTGCTCTCGATAAAAAACCGTAACTCAGATT
Organism: Melocanna baccifera; assembly: GCA_036346265.1. Lineage (NCBI taxonomy): Eukaryota > Viridiplantae > Streptophyta > Magnoliopsida > Poales > Poaceae > Melocanna > Melocanna baccifera. Next base: position 56,229 of record JAYEVJ010000288.1, on the reverse strand, counting down.
GGCGTCAAACTTTTACAGAATAAACTAGACAAAATTATTGAACTAACCCAACTGGAATTACGTCAAACGGAGGTCTAGAACTCGAGATATAAAATAAACAAGATCGCTGAGCAGAAAGTGACGAGAATTAATTAAATCCTAACTATGCGATTAAGCAAAACCATAAAGAATTAATTATTCATAAGCAACCAATCAGCAACTATTTTATCTAATCGAGAGAACTTCGCATGCATTCACGTAGGGACAAAAAAAAACAAGCAGCTGTATGCATGAACCGTAATGCCAGAATTTAATTAGCTTTTATTAATCACTTTGCACTAATTTAATTAAACACTAGAAAATCTCACGTATGCATGCATGTATAAAATAAAGGTGATGCCTTCTAATTAACTTGCATGCAATCCACCAATCTTTTCAACTCACGTTTAATGCATGCAAGAGGGATGACGCTTTATAGACCAACAAAAGAATCATGCAACATCTATCAACACAATTGAATTGCAAAATTAAATATGAGAGAGGATTCTTGCTAGCTGTTGCTGGTAGGATTAATTGAGACGAACAATTGATTAAGCCATGCATGCAAACAGGAATCAAAACGAAGAAAAGGAAAACTCACGGCCGAGAGCAAACCTCTGTGCACACCGATTATCTAGTCGTCCCTTTGATCTTCCGTGAAGCACAGCCACGCCGCCTTGTTTTTTCTTGCCCAAGAATGCAGCGTCGCCGGCCTTATTTATTTCTGAGCGAAATCAGCTTCTTCAGATCGCCTGCATGCGCCGGCGAGTTCTTTTTCTCGTGAACGCTCGCCTCGCCGCGCCTGTAAACTCCCGCCTATGCTTTGTCTTCTTTCTTCCGTGCGTCACGCACAAGTCGCCTTACAGTGCGCCGCCTGGCTCTGCGTCTCACGTCCTCTCCAAAATCCGCTCAGCGCCAGAACACGTCGCAGCAAATAGTCGCCGCCAGAACAAAAAGCCGCACCAACTCTCCGATTCAAAAGCCACCGCAAAAAGGCAGCCGCAAGCCTGTATTTCTCATTCTCAAAAACACGACTCACATCCACGGCACGGGGGCAGAGAAGCCGCCGCAGAGCACGTTTCTTATACACAAATCATGGCACCTCAATATCGGACTCGGACGCCTACTTGTAACCGACTCTTCTACAAGTACATAACCATCACACCAAATACAACTCTAATCCGTATACAACTCGTATACGCACCGTCCGGGCACATGCAACCTTGCCGCTTGCCTCTGTCATGACGCATCTCCGTGTCTCCAACACCGCGTCATCTCCATGCGCATTGTTCTCTAGCCTGAACATCCCGCATGACATCCTTGACCGATAGGACCTCAGTTCCTCCCTGAACTTAGTCCCGAAACCTCAGTTCCACTCGAACCTAGTTTCAGTCCCGTCATCGACCATGTTCCGCCTCAAGCAACACCTGCACATGAATAAACAACCAACCACGTACGAGCACAAGTCCACGACTTGACTCAAGTCAATCCGCACAATACCTCACACGAGCGTATCATGCAACACACCACAATTAATATCATAACCAACGTTGTCAATTATTCATCACCTAAAATATGCTAGACATGGCCACATGGTCTAACAATCTCCCCCTTGATGAATACATTGACAACACATTCAGTTAATATGACTTCCACCAAATTTAAGTGAAGAACTGAATCCAAACTCTCAAACTTTTCCTCTCAACACAAGAGAACCAAAAACTCTCCAATCTCTCAAATTTCTCTCCCCCTTTGGCAATGTAATCATCAAGTAATTTTAGTGGGTAAGAATAAATCTAAGAAAGAGCAATGATAATAAAAATCAAGAAGCTTTGTAGATTATCCAAGTCACGTTGTATTGATTTAATAAAGCAACCAAGTCATATTTTTGAGTAGAGCTATCTAGATCATATAAAGCCATATATCACATAGCAATGTCAAACCAAGTCCGTCAATATGATTAAGCAATTTATATCAATGACAGACATCACAACAATGATCAGACTGATTATAAAGAGCACAATGAGATATCACAACAAAAAGTCAAAGCCTAAAAGTGAAGCAAATCTTAACTCTAGACGGGCTAGCAGTCTCATGTAACAACTTCTTGCTCCACACTCAATTCTTAGGCATGTGGCATGCTTGTAGCATACTTCTTTTTATGATAACATATTTGTATCATTTTTTTTTTGATGGTGGCATGCTTGAAGCATACTTCTTTTCACTTTGCGCACTTTTGTGCTTTTTCTTTTGTTCACCATGGCATGCTTGAAGCATACATCTTTTCACCTTTTTATATACCTTTTTTATGACATGCCAAATTGAGTGATCATAAAAATTGGAGACATGAAACATCTGAGCCTCATAGCCAAGAGTTAAAATAAGACTCACAATCGTGCTAATCCTTTTCAATGGACATCGCAAAGTAATAAATATAATCAATCTAGTCAAAGTATTCCGCCATGTCATACTTTTAATTCAAATGTAGCAAATTAATTATAACCAGTCATGATCAATGCTACACAACATATGAATAAATATGATAAAGAGAGCTCTACTACTCAATTGATTTCAATGACTTGGATTTGATGAATTATTTGACAAGGATAATAAACAAAGTTTCTAAAATTTTAAAAGATAAGCTCCCCCTCAGAATAATCCCATAGGATATAGAGCAATATCACCTTTGCCACATGGTCTCTCAAAAAGTGACAACTCTTAGAAGCCATCAAAGAGAATGAAGAACTATCAAGTGTTCCAATCAAGCAATGATGTAAAAGACCGAAACTCAATCAAGCTCATATTCTCCATCCTCGTCAACTGTTCTTACATCACCGGAAACATTGATCTCACAGCACCGGGGTTAGTGAAATATGATTTGGGAATCGATCTTGAGATACGATGTGGAGGAATAGTAACAAAACTAGAACCAAAATCACGTACATGTAGTCGATCAAAACGCCAAAAAGAACGTGAATTACTTGAATTAAATCCCAAACCAGCATGTGAATCAGATTTAAAGTTATCATAAAAGTTCTCTAAAAATCTAGCTTTCGCATAAGTTCTAGGAACAAAAGAATGTGTATTTCTCAATTTAGACCAATTCTTAGCCTTTTCTTTCATTTGTTGTTTGGCTAGTCTAAAGCAAAATTGCACAAGATGTCCATCTTTACCACAATGACTGCAAGTGTACTTAACTTTATATTTAACTTGAGAAGTAGAAGCAACATTTGCATTCACTTGATTATTAGATGACATAATACCAGTGAGACTTAAAAACAGTTTGTTTCGGTTCAAATTCTACTTCAATTTTTCCAGGTTCAAGAAGCTTAACAACCTTTGGAGGATTATTCTTGGCATGCTCAATATAATTAAATCCTAGACCATGATTTTTCACACTTATTTTTGACTTATCTAGAATCATATTCAGATTTTTCTTGCCAAAAGAGAATCTCTCTAAAGTGTCCTTAAGGTACTCATTTTCTTTAACTAAAGTGGGACACGTTGAGCACTTAAAGGATTCATTCACAAGATTCTTAGAAGCAATAGATTGAGCCAATCTTTCTTTTTCAGCAAAATCATTAAGTTGTTTAGTCAATGCTTCTATTTCTATGTTAAGCTTAGGACAGTTAGAACAAGAAGATGTCTCATAATAAAGCATCTGTTGAATTATTTCTTGAGAAGAACTAAGTCTAGCTTCTAACAATTCACACTTAGAGCAAGTCTTAGATTGAGCATTTGAATTACTTGTCTCTAAACATATAGATGAACTAGACTTGAGTTTTTCAATTTCATCATTTGCAAGTTTTAACATTTCATTACAAGAGTCATGTGCCAATTTTAATTCATCAAGTTTAGCAGTTACATCACTAAGTTGAACCATGTTTGACGTATTAATTGTTCTAGCATTTTCTAACTCAGAATGTAAAACTTGACAAGACTCACAAGATTCATCATCAGGAATAGAAGCTCTAAGTCTATTGATTTCAGAATTTAAGCTCTCAACAACAAATTCATGATTTTTAATTTTCTTTTTATACTTTTTGAGCTCCTCTGTCAATCTAAGTACAGCACGAGATAAATCAGTGTAAGAAGGTTTTACCTCATCAGGATCGCTATAAAGATCATCATCATTTAGCTCCTCACTGTTGGCCATAAAACACATCCCTGTGAAGTCTACCTCCTTTGCCTTCTTGTCATTGTCCTCATCGTCGCTTTGAGAATCATCATCACTTAAAACAATCTTATCAAGTGCTGAAATTATCTTATTGACTGCTCTGCGATAATTGCGCTTCTTGTTTGGATCAATCTTGATTTGAGAGCGACGAGTTGGTATCTTATCATCCTTAACCTCCTTGCTCCTTAGTTTGGGGCAATTCATCTTGATGTGGTTTTGCTCACCACATTCATAACATCTAATTGGACCTCCTCTTCGTCTTGATCTGACATTGTAAATTGCCTTGGTCACCTGTTAGAGAGAAGTACAAGTGCTCTTACGGAATCTCCTCTAATTGTTCATCGAAATAGAGCACAATGCGACAAAGAAACAATAGAAGAACTTGAAGAACTGTCAGCTTGGTTAGTCACTAAGCCCAAAGAATTAGTCTTATTTATTCTGGTCAAAACATCAATCTCATGAGTTTTCATCTTAGAATAAAGATCATTCAAAGTGAGTGTTTCCATATTAACAGAATGATTAATAGTAGTGACTAACACATTCCAAGCAGACATATCCAAAGCATTTAAAATTTGACGCGCATTATCGAAATCGAATATGTGACATCAACAGATTGCAAATCGCTAATAATTTTATTAAAGCGGTCAAAAGTGCATCTAATGATTCCCTGGTTTCATCTCAAATTTGGAATACTCCTTTTAAATTGATTCGCGAACACCTTTAATGATTTAGAACCTTCATGATAATCACTAGAGTAGTCCAAATTTTATTTGCAGATTTAATATGAGCAATTCTAACAAATTCGTTTCTACTAAGACCTTGCAACAAAATATTTCTAGCCTTAGCATTAGCTTCAACATCGCAGAATTTGCACTAGAAACAACAAGAGGCACAATATATGGATTTTCAACTTTTGCCAAATTGCATTACCTTGTGCTTGCGAAAGACCTCCATGCGAGTTTTCCAATAAAGATAATCGGATCCATCGAAAAGGGTGGTTTACCCGAGAAACGATCGATCGATGCCATTGCAACCTCGCTCTGATACCACTTGTAGGATCGATACACACTAAGATAGGCAATCAGAGGGGGGGTGAATGATTGCGGAAGCTAAAAATAAATTTTAAGACTCACCCCTAAGCACAAACTCTATTTAAGCCGTATTTTAAAAACTGGACAGACCACTGCGTCCTCACTAAAACTGCTCTCGATAAAAAACCGTAACTCAGATTGGCGTCAAACTTTTACAGAATAAACTAGACAAAATTATTGAACTAACCCAACTGGAATTACGTCAAACGGAGGTCTAGAACTCGAGATATAAAATAAACAAGATCGCTGAGCAGAAAGTGACGAGAATTAATTAAATCCTAACTATGCGATTAAGCAAAACCATAAAGAATTAATTATTCATAAGCAACCAATCAGCAACTATTTTATCTAATCGAGAGAACTTCGCATGCATTCACGTAGGGATAAGAAAAAAAAACAAACAGCTGTATGCATGAACCGTAATGCCAGAATTTAATTAGCTTTTATTAATCACTTTGCACTAATTTAATTAAACACTAGAAAATCTCACGTATGCATGCATGTATAAAATAAAGGTGATGCCTTCTAATTAACTTGCATGCAATCCACCAATCTTTTCAACTCACGTTTAATGCATGCAAGAGGGATGACGCTTTATAGACCAACAAAAGAATCATGCAACATCTATCAACACAATTGAATTGCAAAATTAAATATGAGAGAGGATTCTTGCTAGCTGTTGCTGGTAGGATTAATTGAGACGAACAATTGATTAAGCCATGCATGCAAACAGGAATCAAAACGAAGAAAAGGAAAACTCACGGCCGAGAGCAAACCTCTGTGCACACCGATTATCTAGTCGTCCCTTTGATCTTCCGTGAAGCACAGCCACGCCGCCTTGTTTTTCTTGCCCAAGAATGCAGCGTCGCGGCCTTATTTATTTCTCGAGCGAAATCAGCTTCTTGGATCGCTTTGCATGCGCCGGCGAGTTCTTTTTCTCGTGAACGCTCGCCTCGCCGCGCCTGTAAACTCCCGCCTATGCTTTGTCTTCTTTCTTCCGTGCGTCACGCACAAGTCGCCTTACAGTGCGCCGCCTGGCTCTGCGTCTCACGTCCTCTCCAAAATCCGCTCAGCGCGAACACGTCGCGACAAATAGTCGCCGCGAACAAAAAGCCGCACCAACTCTCGATTCAAAGCCACCGCAAAAAGGCAGCCGCAAGCCTGTATTTCTCATTCTCAAAAACACGACTCACATCCACGGCACGGGGCCAAGAAGCCGCCGCAGAGCACGTTTCTTATACACAAATCATGGCACCTCAATATCGGACTCGGACGCCTACTTGTAACCGACTCTTCTACAAGTACATAACCATCACACCAAATACAACTCTAATCCGTATACAACTCGTATACGCACCGTCCGGGCACATGCAACCTTGCCGCTTGCCTCTGTCATGACGCATCTCCGTGTCTCCAACACCGCGTCATCTCCATTCTCCGTGTCTCCAACACCGCGTCATCTCCATGCGCATTGTTCTCTAGCCTGAACATCCCGCATGACATCCTTGACCGATAGGACCTCAGTTCCTCCCTGAACTTAGTCCCGAAACCTCAGTTCCACTCGAACCTAGTTTCAGTCCCGTCATCGACCATGTTCCGCCTCAAGCAACACCTGCACATGAATAAACAACCAACCACGTACGAGCACAAGTCCACGACTTGACTCAAGTCAATCCGCACAATACCTCACGGCGTATCATGCAACACACCACAATTAATATCATAACCAACGTTGTCAATTATTCATCACCTAAAATATGCTAGACATGGCCACATGGTCTAACATACCATGCATTAACCATTTCTACTATTGATTCATAGGAATCACACCATGTGAACTGAACCAGCTAGATGACACATCCAACCATAGCAGTAGCATCACATAGCATCATAGCATCACATAGCCGTCATGGATAAGCACACGCACTCGACAGCCACGCGTGCTCCCCTGGGCGCTACCTACGTCGGTACCGTCGCTTTGGCCGCCGCCTATGACAAAAAAGTTTGCGTGTTGGTATTTTGTATCATTGTGTTGTACGTCGCTACCACCGTTTCGTATACCTGGAGAAAAGGACTATTGTACAAACTTGTAACTATTTTCTCAGATCGTTCCCGGCGTTCTTGAATTGGTGCCCCGCATGCACTTTTTTTAATTTTGCCAGTTGGCCACCCATATGTATCTGTCAATGTGCTTTAAAATGCATTGAATTATACATGTCACTTGTATAAATTCGTTTTCTAGTACGGAGTGACACTCATCTTAACACACATCAATTTGCTAACATTCCATGCAAATCAATGATTACCATGACGTGTGCGTTTGCTCTGACTGAGAAATTAAAGAGCTTTATGTAAGAGTGGAAGCTCCAAAAGGAGAATTAGGAATCTATCTGGTAGGAGATGGAAGGTCCACAGCAAACAGCTTCAAGTCATTCCTCGCACAACAAAAGAAAAACAAAGGGACATTTGAGGACAGGTGGTGATCTGCACCGAATCTAATTCATAGGTGGCGAATTATCAAAATTTTACGTATTACAGATAGAGGATTGCGATATTGGAAAAGCTCCAATGGGTGCTGTGCAACCTTCTTATCAGATAACATCAGTGTACTATCTTATCTAACCAACATACCACGCTATATACACGACAAAAAGACGAATGTGGCTGGCTACTCATCAACAGGGAGGAATTAACAGAAAGAAAGAATTCATTAGAAGATGGTGTCTAATGTAAGCTTCCTCTTGGAAGGTGACCTCTCGATTATCTGCTTCTGTATGTGTTGAAAAGTGATCTGAAATCGTAATCATGTCCATGTAGGACTCTGTGTCCATGTAAGATTCTAATTCAGTTTCCTCTTTTTGTGGGACTTTATTCTCCCACATTATAAATATACCCCAGTAGTCCATAAGAAGGCTAAGCCCTAAGAGAAGCTCTCCATTGTAATCTCTCCTCATTATAGTGATTTGCCTTCGAGCGTCCGTGGTTTTTTCCCGCAAGGGTTTTCTACGTAAAAATTTGTGTCTCTTGTCTCTATTTTTCTGTGTATTATTTGCAACAAGTGGTATCAGAGCACAGGAGTTTTAGAGCTCAAGAGAAAAAAAAATTTGATCTCGCCGAGTCCGAAGCGCATCTGGTATTCTAATTCTAATTCTATATCATAGACTTCAGAGAAGAAAACTCTACATTAAGTGACTCGATTACTTGATAATTGCATACAGTATTCATGATTGCTGTGGCGCCTATATTGCAATTGTATATTTTACAGGATTGTTGTATAACATTCAACTAAAATTTTCATTATTTAAGCTGTGTTTCTAATATTTTTGCATGTGCTTCAAGACGCATGCATGACTGTTCCAGCTTCGGCTCCGACAAGCAAATGAGTGCAACCATCTCCGGCAAAGCTAGAGCCAGCTGTGCAACCTTCTTATCAGATAACATCAGCACTATCTTATCTAACCAACATACCACGCTATGTACACGACACAAAGATACTCAAGAACAGGGAGGAATTAATAGAAGGAAAGAATTCATTAGAAAATGGTGTCTACTGTAAGCTTCCTCTTGGGAGGTGACCTCTCGATTTTGTCCATGAGGTGACCTCTCGATTTTGTCCATGAGGTGACCTCTTGGATGGTGTCTACTGTAAGCTTCCTCATGGACATGCTTCTGCATGTCCATGAAGCTTATCCCCTTGTGCGCAAACAACCTTTCTGAGGTTGATCACTGAGAGCTCGCTGTATTTTGCGACAGCAATGTCAGCCTGTACCAACTCATACCTGCATGCAATCAGAAAGAATTGCCACGAAAGAAGCATAGATTGCCTGTACCAACTCAAACACTACACACTTCGAGGGCTTCCGATCCAACTGCCAAAAGAAAAAGATTTGACAAATACGTTACCAGTACATTCTTTTGACAGTTGAACAACAGCAATCAACTAGTAGTTGCGAATAATGTTTCAGTAAACCTTAGGAAGCTATAAAGGATGAAATCAAAGAAGAACCTTTTTAAGTATTTGCTTAGCGCCATGCGATCCAAAGCTTCGACCATGCATCTCTTATCCAGGGATGATGTGACAGCACAAGGGATGCCTGCTGTCTGAACAGCATCCAACTATTCTCTCAATCCTTCTACTGGTGTATCTTGCTGAATGAAGTGAACAACAGCTAGTCAGAGGTGACCATTGAGTAATTTAAACCGTGTTACACGAAACAGCAGAAAAATAATTACTTTGAAGAGGTTTTCATAGTACGACTCTATAAGGCGTGCCTTCAATTTTTCCATTTGATCTTCCTCTTTTGCCCAATACAAAACCTGGATAAGCACACGTAAAGTTGTTGTAAGTGCCACTGAGTGCAAAGTAAAGAAATCGATAAATAAAGGGGGTGCCCAGTGAGAGAACATGCAACTCTTTTTTGTTTTGTTTTGCTGCTGAGATACTGAAGTCAAATGATGGCGTAGGCATGGTGACAACTTCAAAAGATACATCGTCTGAATATAGCAGGAAACTCACACCTTTCTAAGCACACTATCAGCAGCACCATGAAGAATACTCTTTTGGACATGAGAAGCACTTGGGATATATTTCCGTGCACAAGATAGATTACATTAGTAAGTGTACATCAAGGAAGCATCCATGAACATTGAGATAAACACAAATTTCGATGACATTTTAGTGTAGCAAGCCAGCATCAAGCATGAAGCTAAGTTCATGTTAATACCATAGCAACGCTGCTAGACCAAAAGTATAGCTCCATGAACCCAACCCACATGAACTGAAGTGCTCTTTCTTGGGTCAACATTGATCCGAAGGTGAGAAAAACATGGCACAATATGCCCCTTGCACATTAAAATAGAACTGTAGGGTATAACCAAAATCCCATGGATTAATCAACACGTCTGCTTAAACCAAAATCCTATGGAAATGATATTGCCTTCATTTTTACTGTGAGAAGCTGGTTGCATATTGAACAGTTTGTATTTGCTCATAAACCAGTCCTTAAGATAACGATTAGTGAAAATCTTTGATCTGTCACGACTAGACGCATATAGACTATAAATATGAACAACCAAATTGTTTTCTTCATACAAGAGATACCCCCTTCCCTCCATCTCAGTCTAAAAAGGAGCTAACTTTTGATGTGCTTCAGATATCTACTAAACACTATCAAACTAAACACTATGAATATTATTACTGGAAATCTAAAAACACAGAGACAAATATAAATCATACAAATAGGGGAATGATGTCGAGACCCGAATATGCAAATTCGGTCTCTCTGTGTATTCTACACTAGTCTCAGGATCATGCTAGTGCACACAGTTAAACATAGATGAAATCACAACCATATACATGATATAATAAAGGAAAACTCAAATATCATTAACTCTCAAAAAGTAAGACCTTATGGCCAAGCTTACAATAGACTAGCCCGAAGGCTTAACAAAATAGCAGCGGAAATCCAAAATAAAATGTAGTGACCAATCGACAAGCCCACAGGCTATCGAGTGGAGAACGAAGCCTAATCCGCGAAGTCGTCGAAATACTCTCCTTCTGGAACCTCCTGTTGGTGGTACTCCTCTTCCTCAACTGAGCAACATTGGGCATAAAGCCGTGAGTACATTGGTACTCAGCAAGTCGTTTGTAACAAAGGAATGCAATATAGTATGCAAGGCTTACCAAAGGAAAGCTAAAAGGTTAATTTGCATAAATGACAATTGAAGGTAAATACAGTAAATAGATTAAAAGCGAACTTTGAATAAAACAGTAATAAGTAAATAATCAAAGTAATTAACCGTAAACCACCTATGGACCTCTTATCCATAAGCTAAACCAACCACTTATGGACCTCCCATCCATAAGCTAAACCAACGGTGAACACCTATCCACTTCCAACCACAAGTTTTCAGAAATAACTACCCCTCGTGTGAAATCACCGAGCATTGTCCATGACCGAAGACGCGACTATTCGAATAGTTTTACACTCTACAGAGGTTGGACAACTGTACCCATACGATATGATTAGCCTCGCGCTAAGGAAATCACAACAAAGCCTTTACAAAGTTCGGTTACAACTTAATCCACCCGCTAGGATTTCGCATCACACCCCCCCTTGTGCCACATGGAAATCAGCAACCATGTTCATCTCAATGGTAAGATTAAAGTTGAAACCTCCCAAATTAGTCAGCCAGGTCCGTCCCATACCAGACATGTGGTTTGCACGGTAAAGCTCAGATCAATGGCGCACAAAGTTAAGTCCTTAAATCTACCCAGGCGAGATTACCACATCCCCCAAAGTGCACCTGCACTTCCCCCTTTACTGCACGATCACTCGCCCGAGTGCAAAAACCAATTTGTATAACCACCGTCAATGACGCACCAACGTCATGGCACAAATTTTTAAATAACGTGGCACCAACCACAGTTCCATATATCATTAAGTCAAATTGATAATTCACATGTGATGATAAACCCAATCGGGACTATAAGCAAAGCTAAGCAGTCTATCGTACCAACCCATGTGACAAATAATCTAACATCACTAGTATGTTTTCCAACCTAGGGTGACAATGGTATCATGGCATTCCAAATTATCAAGGAGGGATAAACTCAATTGGGACGATAGCTACCAGTACAAAGGTTTGAATAAAAATAGCGATGCAATCTAATTTAAAACAAAATAAATAAATAATAGATTGCAAACTGGGTTCAACATGATCAAAGGACACGACTTACCTTGGTTATGCTCAGTGAGGTTCTCCTGGTCTTCGGGCGTTAATCCTGCTCCTCCGGAATCCGAATCTAACGAGAGAGAAAATAACTAAAACAAAGAAAACACATAAAATGACAAGCAAATAAACTTCAAAATTTATGAAACCAGAACCAAAAGCTAGAGCTTGATTTTAGATGAATTTAGAAAAAAGAACGGGGTCAATCGGAGCTAGGACGGAGGAGAACGGGCTCTCGAAAAATTAACCCTAAAATTAAATCAGAAAAAAAATCGAAAAAGGTACTGTGCTGTGAACCCGGTCCACGGAATACCGAGTTTACCGTGAACCCGGTGCACCAAACAGTACACGCGGGCGGCGGCGCTGACGCGGTGGGGCGACGATGACGTGGCACGCGCATATGCCGACATGTGGCTAGGGCTGACGTGGCTGCCACGTGGCTCGGGAGGCACGTTTTTGCTGACGTGGCATGCCACATGGCAGCTGACGTGGAATAGGGTTGACGTGGCACGCGCTGGTGCTGCCACGTGGCTAGGGCTGAGCTGACGGGCGGCGGCGGCGAGATCGGACGGTCACGGTCGCGGCGCGGCGCGGGAGCGGCGATGGGCGGCAGCGTGGCGGCGACTTCGCGGCGTCGTAGTGCGGCGCGGGAACGGGCGCTCGGCTGGATCCGACGGCTCGGAGGTGGACGCGTGGTGCGATCTGAGCCCTTGGCTCCGATCTGGATGGGTGGCGGGGATGGAGCGGCCGGAGTGTGGTAGCGGGGCGGATCGCCGGCGCAGGTGGCGAGCGGCGCGCGGCGTCGCGAGCGCCGAGGCGAAGGGCGAACAGTCGGCGGCGGCAAGTCGGCAGCCGGCGGCGGAGGCGGCGTGGGCGGCAGAGGCGGTGCGAGCTCACCGGCGGGGACGGCGACGGTTGCGGCTCCGGCGACTCCAAGCGGCTGCGAGGAGGTCTGGCGGCAGCGCGCACGGGAACAGCAGCGCGAGCACGCGAGGCGAGCTAGGGTTGGCGGCGGCGACGAACGGCACACGAACCGAGGACGGCGGCGGTTAAAAACACACGAACCGAGGAGTTCGGTTCGGGGCGGCTCGGAGCGAACGTGGGCGCGGTTTAGACGGCCGGATCAAGGCAGCGTGGCGCATCCGGCGGCGAGGATCGGGCGTGGGCGAGGCGGTTAGGGTTAGGGTTCGAGCGCGCAGCGCGCGGGCCGGCGGAGATCGAGCCACGGCGCGGATCGGGCGGGCGAGGGAGGTGCGAGGCGCGGGCGCGCGGGCGCGGCTGGTGCCGCCGCGTGTCTGCTGCGGATGCGCGATGCGCGACGCATCATGCGCGCTTGAGGCAGCGGCGGCGAGCGCGGCGCGGACGCTAGGGTTAGCGAGCGGCGCGCGCGAGCATGCGGGATGGCCTGCGCGTGGCGGGTTGGGCGGCGGGGATGTGAGGGAGCGCGGAGGCGGGCGGGCGGGCGGGCGGCGTGGGCGGCCGGGATGGCGCCACGTGGAGGGGGGGTGGAGATTGGGTGGCGAGTTTTCCCCGATTAAATGATTTTCAGAAATTCAAATAAAATTCCAGGAGCTCTAGAAAATAGCAAATAAATCCCAAAAATTCACCAAAAATACCAGAAAATTCCTTGAGACCTGAAGAATACAAATAAAATATTTTCCAGTTATGTTGATGTTTATTTTAATCAGATTAAATTATTTTAAAATTCTAAAATTCATTTGAAGCTTAATTTAATCTCAGAAAATTCCAGAAAATTTCTTGTGATACAAGGAACTCAATTAAAATACTTTCAGCTAATGTTGGAGTATAATTTAATCATATTAAATTCTTTTAAATTTTAGAAAATTCTTTTAAGCTTGCTTTAAATTCAAATAAATTCCAGAAATTTGTTTTTAAATCCAAGGTTTTAAAAATCCCCAAAAATCAGGATGTTACAAATGACTCCTGCAGTTTCCATTGTCATAAGAAGAAATAGACTAGTAACATAACAGCAATATCCTACAGAAAACTGACACTGAATACATGGCTTCATTTATAAAAATACCTTCCTTCAAAGCAAGCTTTGTCTCAAACCATCCAGTTTTAGCGAGTGCATACCGACCTAAGAGAACAGAGAAGGACATCAAATTCTGGTCAATCAATGATGCAACATTGCCTATAATAATGACATATCCATAAGAAATACATGCAAGCATGCATGTGCAAATAAAACTGTAAAACAAATCACACGGTGTTGCATTAAACCAGATAAATGTTGAATGTTGAATTACTCCAGCATGCATCTCACCAGTTACATTTGGACTGTTTCAATTACATTTAGTATCATTGATGTTTTCAGTTTTTAGTCCTCAATTAGTGGGCAGTTTTTAGTCTTAAATTAGTGGGCATTAGTGCTGATAGTGGGATGGCACATTAGTGCTAAATGCTATTGTTATCTCTTTGTTTTACCCTATAAATAAGAGTCTAATATACAAGAAAAAGCAGCCAGTTAGGCAGCACCAAATGCCTGAGTACAAAGCTCTCTAGTGTGTTCTTGAGTGCGCCATTGCCGGTGAATCCCCGACAATTGGTATCAGAGCGTCGTCGACATCCAGGAGGTCGCCATGGCCACGCCGCCACCAAGCTCAAGTGGCGGGACGATCACCGGCGACAACACTGGCGGGAACCAGTCGCTTGATCGCTCACGCACGCCACCTCGACGCCAAGGTCGCTCACCGTCACGCCGTTCGCGCAATCGGAACGCCAGACCGTGCGAAGTCATTGTTGAGCACATCGTCGAGAAAACCTCCGCCGCCATCTCCTACCTGATGCTCACTCGAACCAACTACCAAGAGTGGTCGCTGGTCATGACGGTGAACCTCCAGGCGCAGGGCTTGTGGGAGGCGATTGAACCAGGCGGCGGTGATGCACGGGACGACAGGACATGTGGACGTGTCTGGCCAGGAAGAGGACGGCGAAGGAAACATGGGATGCGGTGAAGACATGCGCATCGGCGTCGAGCGTGTGCGGGATGCGAACGCGCAGCAGCTTCGTCGAGAGTTCAACTCCATCGTCTTCAAGGAAGGCGAGTCCGTTGATGAGTTCGCTCGCATCACGGGCTTGTCGACAACCTCGAACTCTCGGCGGCGAGATTTACGCGCCGAGTCATGAAGAAGCTATTGCAGGTTGTCCCCGAGAAATTGAACCAGGCGGCCGTCGCAATCGAGATGCTTCTCAACCTCAACGTCGTCTCGGTCGAGGAGGTCGTCGGTCGCCTCCACGTCTTCGAGCAGCGTGCCAAACCCAAGCCATCGACCGATGCGATGGGGGCGGCTACTGCTCAGTGAGGAAGACTGGGAGGCGCGGTGGAAGGTGCGCCGTGAACAGCAGAGCTCCAGCGGTGGATCGAGCGGGGGCGGCGGCGGATCGAATGGGGGCGCCAGCGACAACAGCAAGAGGCGCATGAAGACCCGACACGGCCGTGGCGGCGGCGGCATGGGAACCCTAAAGGACGCAGGCGGGATGGCTCAGGAGATAAGAGGCAAGCACTATCGGTTTTGTGGGAAAGCTGGCCACTGGGCCAGAGAATGCCGAAGTAGGCCCAAGAGGTATGAGCAGGCCCACCTTGCAGATGGAGAAGAAGAGTCCACCTTGCTGCTGGGGCACATCTCCTCTGTTTCCCCATCCGGTGCAGCGCCGCCTGTCGGATCCGCAGCCCCGCCCGCTCTGTCGCACCGCAAGGCCAAGGTGGCAGCGTCCGCTCCGTCCGCTCGGGGCGCATCGACGACATCAGCCTCTCCGCCGCTCCGCGCGCCGGCGGCGCTGCTCGCCGCTCGCTCGCCCGCTCTTCCAGCGCCGGCGCGGCTGCTCGCTCGCCCTCTCCGCGCTCGGGCGCAGCGGCGCGCCTACTCGCCGCTCGCTCGCCGCTCGGCGCGCCAGTGATGCTGCTCGCCGCGCTCGGGTACGCCGGCGCCATCGATGGCTCCAGCTACTCGTAAATGCTCGCGCCGGCTCCTCCGCTGCCGTTCGGACCAGCGCGCCGGCTCCGCCGTTCCAGCCGCTCGCCTAACGGATCCGCACCGCGTGCGCCGAATCTTTGCACCACTGCCGGACGGTGACACCGATCGCTCGACTGCGGCGTCGGGACTTCGCCCGCTCGAGCGCTTCAACGCTCCGTCGCTCCAAGTGCATCAAGCGCTTTGCATGTTCCACCGCTCCAAACCCTCTTGTAGCACTCCGGCCGAATTGTGAGCGCCGCACCAACGCGCCACACCGAGATCCACGAGGCTAAGGTTTCGCCAGGCTCGGCTCAAGGGAGGACCGTGGCGATCGGCGATGGGTACTCAACATCGGGCCACAAACCATATGGCCGGGCGTGGTCGTCTTCTCCGACATCGGCGGCAACATCTCGGCCGCGGTTCGCCGGGGATGGCTCGTGGTCGAGATTAAGGGATGCAGCACCGTCGTCTTCAGCTGCAAGAACGGCGAGCATCGCGTGTTGACCGGAGTATATTATATTCCCCGACTAACGGCGAATATCGTCAATCTTGGTCAACTGGAAGAGACAGACTGCTGCATCGAGCTCTACTTCGGGGCTCTGCGGATCTACGACCAGCAGAGCAAGCTCCTAGCCCGAGTCCGACGCTCTGCCTCACGCCTCTATATTCTGGACCTCTGCATCAGCCGACCGGTGTGCCTCTCAGCGCGCAACTCGGAAGAAGCTTAGCGCTGGCACGCGAGATACGGCCACATCAGCTTCAAGGCCTTGCGCACGCTCGTCCAACGGAAGATGGTGCGTGGGTTGCCGCCGCTTGATCAGGTGGATCAAGTGTGCGACAGTTGTCTCGCTGGCAAACAGAGACGCGCACCGTTCCCTGACAAGGCGCGGCGGCAAGCGGAGCACATCCTCGACCTCGTCCATGGCGACTTGCGGACCCATCGCACCCACGACTCCAAGCGGTAACAAGTATTTTCGCTACTTATTGATGATGCAAGTCGGTACATGTGGCTCAAATTGCTGTCAAGTAAGGATCAAGCATCGGTAGCAATCAAGAATTTCCAGGCGGCCGTAGAGGTTGAGTCAAGGAGACGCCTCAAGGCCCTCCACACCGATCGAGGGGGGGGGAGTTCACCTTCGTGGAATTCAGCGAGTACTGCGCCAAGCGTGGCGTCCAGTGGCAGCTCACCGCCCCATATTCACCACAACAGAATGGGGTGGTGGAGCGCCGCAACCAGAGCATCGTCGGGATGGCGCGATCCATGCTTAAGGCGAAGCGGCTGCCCGGTTACTTCTGGGGTGAGGCTGTGAACACCGCCGTGCACATCCTCAACTGCGCTTTAACACACGCGCTCGATGGCAAAACACCCTTCGAGGCTTGGCACGACGAACGCCCCGCTGTCCACTACTTCGGGACCTTCGGCTGCGTCGCTCACGTCAAGTCGACACGACCTGGACTCAAGAAGTTGGATGATCGCAGCACGCCAACCATCTTCGTCGGCTATGAGCATGGCTCCAAGGCCTACCGCTGCTACAACCCCTCCACCAAGCGCATCGTGGTGTCCCGCGATGTTGTCTTCAATGAGACTGCTAAGTGGAACTGGGGCGATGATAGCGACGATGATTTGGGGAATAACGAGCCCTTCATCGTCAAGTACACCACAGAGTACATCACTGGCATGCCTCAAGCCGATGCTGAGTTGTCTCCATCGACCACGCCAGCACCTGCCTCTGCATACACACCCACAACGTCACCTGCAATTGCGCCGATTGAGTTCTTCACGCTACCAGTTGATCCTGATGAAAACCTGGACGCGGACCATGCCGATGCTCCACTTCGGTTCTGCGCCATCGATGCCATCATCGGGCTTGCCTCGCCACCTGGGCTTGTGCCCCAGGTGCTTGAGGAATTGCTGTTCACCACGGCGGACGAGCTTTGTCTCCTTGTGGCGAGTCGCGGCGGCGGCGGCGCCAGCGATGCTCGAAGAAATGAAGTCGATCGAGGACAACACTTGGGAGCTCGTCACTCTTCTTGCTGGGCACCGTGCAATCGGGCTCAAGTGGGTCTTCAAGGTGAAGCGCGATGAGCACGGCAATGTGATCCGGCACAAGGCACGACTCGTCGTGCGGGCATCGACTTCGGCGAGGTTTTGCCCGATCACGCGAATAGAGTCCATGCGGACATTGCGGCTCTAGCGGCGCATGAGTCTTGGGAGGTCCATCACATGGGCGTCAAGAGCGCTTTTCTCGGCGGTGAAGGAGGTGTCGTGAGTCAACCGCGGGTTTAAATGCGTTAACGAGCGAGCACAAGTGCTGCGTCTTCACAAAGCGTTGTATGGCCTCGTCGGCACCGAGGACTGGAATGCCAAGCTTGATGCTTCCATGGCATCCTTTGGTTTCGAGGAGCAGCTCCGAGCACAGCGTGTACATGCGGAGCGAGAGGTGTCACGGTGATAGTCGGAGTTTATGTCGATGACTTGATCATCATCAGCACCAGCAGCAGTGAAATCGTGGCGTTCAAACTCGAGATGAAGCGCGTCTTTCTGATGAGTGACCTCGGGCTTCTGCCATACTATCTCGGCATCGAGGTGAACCAGAGTCCTGACGGCATCACGCTCTGTCAATCCGCTTATGCGACCAAGGCGCTAGAACGGGCAGCATGAGCTCCTCGCAACTCCACTCGGCGCCCATGGAGCCTCGGCTCAAATTGAGCAAGGACAGCATCGCGCCACTGGTGGATGCTACCGAGTACAGGCGCGTCATTGGTGGACTACACTACTTGGTGCACACCCGACCAGATCTAGCCTATTCAGTAGGCTATCTGAGTCGGTTCATGAAGAAACCACACGAGGACCATCTCAATACGGTGAAGCGCGTGTTGCGGTACGTAGTGGGAACCCGCGACTATGGTCTTCACTACGCCGGGCAGGAGAAAGGACAAGTTCGTCCGGTCGGCTACAGCGACGCCAACATGGCAGGCGACATCGACACACGCAAGAGCACCAGAGGCATCGTCTTCTTCCTCGCCAGCAACCCTATCACTTGGCAATCTTCTAAGTAAAAGGTGGTGGCTCTCTCTTCATGTGAGGCATAGTATATTGCAGCGGCTACAGCGGCCTGCCAAGGCGTCTGGTTAGCTCAGCTTGTGACCGACATGCTCAGCATTGAGTCTGGAGCGCCAGAGCTTAAGGTGGACAATCAGTCTGCCATCGCCCTCAACAAGAACCTCGTCTTCCACGACCGAAGTAAACACAGATACACTCGTTTTCATTTTATTCGGGAGTATATCGACGGGAACAAGATCGTCCTCCAGCACACCTCGACGGAGACACAACTGGCGGACGTTCTGACCAAGGCGCTTGGTCGTGTGCGGTTCCTTGAGCTGCGCGGGATGATCGCCGTCAACAAGATCGATGAGATGAGCAAGGACTAAGGGGAAGAAATGTTAAATTACTCCAGCATGCATCTCACCATTTACATTTGGACTGTTTCAACTACATTTAGTGTCATTGATGTTTTCAGTTTTTAGTCCTCAATTAGTGGGCAGTTTTAGTCTTAAATTAGTGGGCATTAGTGCTGATAGTGGGATGGCACATTAGTGCTAAATGCCATTGTTATCTCTTTGTTTTACCCTATAAATAAGAGTCTAATATACAAGAAAAGGCAGCCAGTTAGGCAACACCAAATACACAGTACAAAGCTCTCTAGTGTGTTCTTGAGTGCGCCATTGCGGTGAATCCCGACATTGAATTATGTAAAATGTAAGCTAGAATCCGTTTACACTCATTGCGATACATAATTGTTGACAATGAAGTTTTAAAATGCTCTTTGTTACACTAAACATCGCAGTATGATACATAACACACAAAAATAACATTGTCCACGAGAAAATAAGCCCAAATACCTCATCTGGCTTCATAGCATGCCTTATCCTTCGAAGAAAGCATTCGTGCAATCTTTCGTTCAGATAATCCTGAAACATTGAGAAGAAAATTTATAGCAAAGGTAACATCATAAAAATATTATCGAATGATAAATCCACCTAATCAGATATGGCAATCCAACTTAGGGTCTGTTTGTTTTAGCTTCTGGTAGCTGCAACTACTCCCAGAATCTGCAGCTCCCCCAAACAGTCTAGATTTTCATCCAGATTCTAAGTAGCCAGAAGCTACAGAATCCAGAAAATGAACTAGTAGCCAAAAGCTGGGGTTATCCAGCTTCTCCAGATTCTAACTAGCTAGATACTGACCAGCTGCTTCTCAAAATCTACAGCTGAAACAAACAGACTCTTAGGATGACATACACTTACCACATCGACCTTGAGTGGTCCATCCATCCTAAACGTCTCAAAGCCTTCCCCATATTGAGCTCCAACTGCCTAACAAACCAAACCAAAACAAATGCAAGTCTATTTAATCTATAACCGACAAAATAAAAAGGGGGAACAGCTCCTATCCTCAAAAAACACGTAACGTAGTGGGCAAATACAAACGGTCGCTTGAGCAGGGTTCGGTTTTATAGCACGTAACAAAGCCAAGTACGGCTGTTATCCAAGCAACACAACCAAAGGAGCTTCACAAAAAAAAAAAAGGCTAACTAGCCAGCGCTCGCTCCCTTGAGCAGCTAACAGGTGAGACCATCACTTAATGGAAGAAGCATCTCATTGGTTGCTCCAGCAGTAACCTATAAGAACAATTGTAGCTAATAGTACTAGCTCACTCACACACCAACCCCAAGAACAACAGCACTGGAAAGAATTCACCTGAAGGAACCATTAAACTCTCATAAATCCACTCACTCATTTTTTACACCAAAATAACTAATGCACTGAAAATCTGAAATGAAAGAAATGAGCTAATCCGAACGGACCTGCAGGAGATCAGAGCTAGTTACCTCCCATTTCTACCCGACTACAAACGAGACGCATGAGATTAAAATAAATTAGCCCATAAATTTCCCCCAAAAGAAGTGCAATTTGTATTCCAAAGAAGCGTAAAAAACTCAACAAACAAAAGTTACTCCTGCCTAGTCCAGAGTTCTCACGAAGCTAATCCAACACCAGGCGCAGCTAATGACACATTTGCACCCAGGGGAAGTAGGAGTTCTTCAACGCCAAACAAAAAACTAACCGAGAAAGCTGCTATCTTTATAAAATAAAGAATAAAAATAAACCAAGAAACCATCACCTCTTCGACATCTGCTAATGCTGATAGTACAAGCTCATCCACGGTCCACGGTTAGTTTCGGATTCTCACGTTCGGATTGGTTTTTTTCGTTTATGATTTCATTGTACAAGCTTATCCATCGTCCTACAGATTTTACGGAGGACTTCGACTTATCACCTCAGCCACCACAATGTTTATAAAAAGAAAAGTAAAATAAAATAAGAAAAACACGTTGCTTGAGGTTATATTAAATAATTTAGTTCCAAGTCCTTTTAAGAAAAAAAAGAAGGAAAACAGTATGCATGAAGGACACCACAGCGAATACATTCTGATTCTTTTTTAAAAAAGATAATATATTTTAATTCTATATCGTAAACTTTAGAGAAGAAAACTCTACATTAATTCTACATTAAGAATATATTCTGATTTTTGTAAAATAATAATAATAATGACAGTAATTGATGTATGTATGTATGCTTGCATGCAGATGCTTGTGGATGGCAAAGGAATATGGACGTATGCTGTGCACGTGCATGCTGCATGTAAGCAAGCAAAGGCAAACAAGTAGCTAATCTAATCGCGGGAGCATGTGCGGGAGAAAAGGAACCGAGGAGGACAGTTTGCTCACGTTGCCTTTGCTGCGTTGGCAAGACACAAGGAAAGAAAGATCTTTTTTGGCAAGGCACGTGACCAGCTAAGCGCATGGGCAATCGACTCCGAGTTGGTTGTGTCTTTGTAACATCTCAAATTTTATTTTACCTGAAGAAAATAATTTTAAATTAATTAATTCAAATTATTTAGATTTATCTGGATTTTATTTAAAAATTTAAAGCAAGAAAATGTATTTTAAATATTTTATTAAATCTAAAAAGAGTTTATTTTATTTTTCCTAGCCTTCCCTAAATTATTAATTAATTTTTGAGAATTTTCTGGAATTAAAAATCAATTTTGAAAGTTAAAAAGTATTTTACAAAATTATAAAATGCAAATCTGAAATTAAAAATATTTTTGCTAAGTCTAAAATGCTTCCAAGAATATTTTATGATTTTTCTGGAATTTTTAGACTATATTAGCTATTTTCTAAGTATTTATAAAGTTTCTAGTATTTTCTGAAATTTTATTCCGAAAATAAAAATCAAATTAATCCTAACCTGCCACGTGTCGTTCTCAGATTAAATCAATCTCTCTCCACGTTTTAATCCTAGCCACCCATGATCACTTACCCTTTCATAAAATCCAAAGGCTCTCATCTACTCACTTGCCACATGTCGCGAATCCGACGGCCCGTACCCCTTCACTTCCCCTCTCTCTCACCGACACATGGACCCCACATGTCATATGTTTCTTCAACCTCTCCTTCTTCCTCCTCCCACTCTCTCTCTCCTCCACCATTAGAGCCGAATTAGAGCTCTTAAAACTCCACCGTTTCTTCCTCTTAACTCCCGATTAAAACATGGAAACGGACGCCCTAATCACCCTCATCAATCTTCCGGCCGTTCCCCAACCTTTAACCTTCTCAAAACCGAAATCCCTTCCCCTCCCTTATCTTTCTATAAATTGGCATTCCCTCACCATTCTATTCTTTTTCCTCCTCATTTTCGGCCGGCTCCCGGCTCCCACCTCTCCCGCCGCCCGGCCACCTTCTTCGGCGCAGCCCCTCCGCCGTCGCCTCCCGTCGTCGGCCGCCGCGCTACCGCGCCGCCACCATCTCCGCCGCGCCGTACCCCGAGCCCGCCGCGCTGTGAGAAGGTGCGCCGCCGCCCTACTACCCCGCGCCGCTTGCGCCCGCCTCCGACCACGCCGCGCAGCGAGTTCACCGGCCGCGCACTTTCTTCCCGTGCGTTTCTCTGCAATTTTTCCATCTAATCATTTTCATCCTTGTTTATTTTGTCTTGTTGATGCTTCCTTGTCATGAAAGATCAAGAGCTCACTTGGTTAGTGGAGGCAAGCTAGTGCATGCATGTGGGAGGTGGTAGGTTCAAATCCTGGGCATGCAATTTTCGGTTGGACTATTAGCCAATTTTGTTCACCTTTACTCAATGACAAGCGGGACCCACTTGTCATAAATTATTAAAATAAAAATCTGTACCCAATGACAACCGGGCCCCACACGTCATACACTCAAATATATCCAAAAATCATCCAAAAATAAGATTCCAGAGAATATTCTCTCGGTTTTGCATTTTCTGGAATTTCCAATCCATTCAAACTTCCAAATGCTCGTTCTCCGTCATCCGAACTCCGAATCCAATGATTCAAATTTCTAAATTTGTCTAAAATCATAATCTAAGTTACAGTATATATTTTATATTTTTGTGATTTTATTTGCATTTATTTATTTATTTGCATTTGTCGTTTCGCGTGTAGAACTCGACGTCGCCGAAGATTTTTCCGATCCGCAAGGAGAAGTTCCATACGGCGTGCAAGAAGGCAAGTCTCCTTTGATCATCTTGTGCCTATGTTTGCTAAAATCATTTTATTATTTTAAATTTAGATGCATTGCTATGTTACATAAAATGATAACTTATGTCTTAAGGTATTAGTTAATCCAACCTTGTTATGCCCTCAATTGTAGTTGAATGCCATGTACCTTTGTAACCTTAGGATTTTCTTTGTCTCAATACTGAGATTATTATTAAATCTTTGACAAATATTAGAACGGTAGTAAAATGCTTAGTCATGCTATTTAATCTTTGTAACCTTGGATGGGAAATTATAATTCTTTAAACTAGTCTGTTGTATTGAGAAATTTAGTGGCGATTGGTGTTGCCACTGTTCTTTTAAATAAATTAATATGTGAAAATTGTTGTAGACCGGGCGGATGGTAAGATTGGATTGGTGCGGTTTGCACGAGATCTTGTAAAGTGTATGTTCCGCCCTAGTCAATTAAGGACCGACGCTTGTGATTGTCCAGACTGAGCATTACCGTACAACCACAAGTTAAAATGGGTACAACCTAGCTAACTAACTTACGATAGTTTAGTATAGATGCCGCCATCGGAAAATGGGTACCAGGGATTTACTGGTTTACTCACAGTGAGGGACAGGGATTTACTGTACTCACATGGCGCAAGAGGGGGCTTCTGACTGTGGTGGATTTAACCCTTCAGCGGTGAAACCTCAGCGGGTGGTATCTAACTAGACTAGAGTGAGGTAAAAGCTTTGTGATATTTTATCTGGGTCTCATGCCAAAGGAAGCATGTTGACTATTAAGATAATTTATCTCTTGTGGGTAAAGTTGTACAAACTCTGCAGAGTAATAAACTATTCGAATAGCCGTGCCCACAGTCAAGGGCGGGCAAGGAATGCATTCACATGGTAGACCTTTGGTTTTGATTTTAAAAATAAAATGTTTTGGGAACTCGGGAGTGGTTGGAACTCTCGGAGTGTGTGTCTGGCGGATGGAGCCAGTGAGGGTGGATGGAACCGTAATTTTAAACCTTGGCGGATGGAGCCTTTGTACTAGTGTTGGTGGTTGGAACCTTCACTAGAAGGTTGTATCTAGTTTCAGTATTGCAACTATTTTGTTAAATTGATGCTTTAGAAATTACATACTGGTATTTGAAATAAAATGCTGCTTTGTGCAAAAGAACCATATAACCTTCCTTTGTAAGCCCTGCATCTATTGCATCTTTCCCAAGACTTGCGGAGTACTTTATGTACTCACATACTACACTTTAAAACAACTCTCAGAGGAGGTTGAAGCTCAAGAGGCGGACCACGACTACTTCGTGGATGGATTCGACGGAGGCTTTCAGATTTCTAGGTTGCGTTTCCCAGTCAATTGCACGTGGCATATTGATGGGTCTTGTTTAAGTTTCTTTTGCTTCCGCTGTAATTTTTGTTTGGTGTGAGGTCTTAAAACCTCATATGTAATAAAAGACTTCGAGGTCTGTACTCTTGATTATTGTAAATAAGCGTTGTTGGTTATGTATCATGTCATTTAGCGTGTGCACTAGTTTTGATGCAGGACTAGTGCGGTAATACACGAAGATGCAGGAGTTCTTTGCTCAGGGGTCTCCTGATCTTTCCATACGTGGCAAGACAAAATTGTTCAATTTTTCTGCTGAAAATTGAGAGCACAATTAAACCTCACTTTGGTGGTTGGTAACATCAGCATGTGTGTTCTTACAAATTATAGAGTAATAATTCTTGAATGGGCAATGAAAGATCACTATGACTTAGCTAGGCTACGAGTAAATATCTTGATCTTACGTTGAAAAGATCGGACGATCTTGTATCAAAACTAATTTTTGAGTTTACTCCAGTGCTAATGTAGGAGAAGAGGCATAATGGCATGGGAGAAGCAGGGGAGGGCCGATGGGCCTTTGTCGATGCCAGCGGAGCTATCGAGAGAGTCCAATGCGTTTTGAGCCCCTTGCTCACTCGTTTCAGCAGATATAGCCCTCTCTCACTCAAATTTGTAAAAATAACCCCCTCTCAAACCGTGGAAGGAGCATTAGGTAACATGTGTCACCTAATACGGCTCAATGATGCATTAGATGCAAGATGAGCGGAAAACATACATCAAATCACATGTTGTGTTTCCATACTACAACAGTGGCTTGCTGCGCTCCCTTGCTTTTGTAGGTACCACATCATCTTTTCAATAGCTAGCTCTTTGTGAGTCTTGAAGTGAGTTCTAGTGGAGAGAAATTTTGGCTTCTAATTCAACCACCTTCTTGCTTGCCATCCATGGTCCTATAGATTTTAAGGAGGATTTAAACACATTACCTCGGCCACTATATATAATCTTTATAAAAAAACCAAAAAGGAAAGAATGAAAAAGAAAAACACGTTGCTTGAGGTTGTGTTAAAAGCATTTGGAACCATCGTTGGATCAAGCTCTATCAAAAGGAAAAAGAAAACCGCATGTATGAAGGACACTCTGCGGTATATTCTAATTCCATATCGTAAACTTGAGAAGAAAACTCTTCATTGACTTGATATTGTATATATTGCGATATAAGCAAATATTTTAATTTAATTCCAATATAAGCTATAACAACAACAATGACATGATACAAATGGTATATGAATGACTTAAGTAGCATGATGGTAAAACAAGCTATTACAACATTATAATCTGAACATATACCCAACATAAGTATCATGTACATAATCATAAATGGTATGATCATCAATACTAGCATGAAAGCATGTAAATAAGATAAATCATGTCAATCTAAAATCAAAGACATTAAGGGGATAACATGTATGATCAAATTCTCCATGTTAAATCAATTTAACTTGTAGTTATTGCTCTCAAATGGCTAGTTACTCAAGAAAATCTTGGCTATCTTCATACAAAAGATTTCAAACATATATGTATATGTGGCAGCTGTAAATTAGACCTTGAATGTTTAATATTCGAATTAGCTATTCAAGTCATACACCAGATCAAGAACTTAAGTCCTGTAACAGTATATATAACTTCTTTAATCAATCTCCAAGTTCAATTAAAAGTGAACAATATTGATTGAATATGGGCGATCAAATTGTGCGACCACGAGAATTAATTAAGGATGAACAGTTAAGTTGTAGCAGCCAGATTGAGCCCAGTTTAAAGCAATGTGCAGTTCTAAAACAGCACAACTAGTAATATACTAGAACAAAGCAATATACTGTCTTCCAACAGCACGACTAAAGATCTGAACAAAATAGCTAAGCACAATTCAAGGTCAATCTACCATCACATCCACATATACATAGTTTCAGACAATAGCCTTCATCACAGAGCAATTAAAGAACATATCCAACATTTGCAATTCACTGAAAATGAGACTGAATTGCACAAAGGTATAGCCGTAAACTCACAGTGGTGACGATACTCAAAATCGTCAAGAAAAGCCGAATGATGGCAAAGCACGCACGTGCGCTGTCTCAGAAAACCAATCACCCCGCAGTGGTAGCGAAAGTGAAGGCAATCGGAGATATGATGCCGCACTTCTTCCCCTTGTCGCTAAGGTTGAAGTCGAGGATCCAGGAACGCCGCACAAGACAAGTGAACACCACCACAGAGAGCACTGGGAACCAGAGGGACTAGAGGAGAGGAGGGAGAGAGCACTTCCTTTTACAGGATGTTATGAGCCGAGGAGGAGGTCGCCCTTTATAGCCGAGCGGGGAGAGAGAGGTCGACAGGCTGCGGCACAATGGCCGGCGGCCGAAGTGGCCAGGCCGCTAGCGCCTCCCTCGTCGCCACCTCATCCGCTTGACTGGCTGCCCTCAATCCTGCACGATCCGGCCACCACGACCCAGCATGCCACAACACCCCTAGGCCCGGATGACCTGCGCGCCGTGCATCGTGCGCCGCTCCAGCCGAATGGCCCCCAGAGGACTCGTGCCCGCCTACGCCCCGAACGCCTACTGCGGAACAGCCCAGAAGCCCTGTGTCTCGCCTGCGCAGCCGCCCGCCCGTGCACCGTGAGGCTCCGCCTCTCCTAGCCGATCCAGCCGAACGAAGTGATAAGGCCGATGGCCTTATCCTCTCTTTGCCCCACCGACAGGTGGGGCCCACAGTCCACCTTCCCCTTAATTGGGAAATTCCAAAAATGCCCTCTGTTCCAACATTGACTACTTGATGTTGCATACAACATTCCTGATTGCTGCGTGCCTATACCGACATGGTATATGTTGCAGACTTGCTATATGACATTCAACTAAAATTTTGTTGTGATTCCAGCAGTGTTTCTTACCTTTGCATGCGCTTCAAGACTATGCAGGGCTCCTCCAGCTTCGGCTCCAACAAGCAAGCGATGCAAAACCGTACTTTTGCTAATATTATTACTAGTATTTGATACAGAGTTATTCGTTGTTGAAGTTGATCTAAATTCATACTATATCCATGTAAGACACTTTGTCGTCTCATGCCAGATATCAAGGCCATGTGCAGGTTGTGTCAGACGTGGTATTAATCTGTAGTAACCAACTCTGATTTGATTTATTCTCCGTGTGAGACACATTTCCCTCGCCCATATATATGTACCCTACTAGTCCATAGGAAGGATAAGTGCTCCATTGTAAACATCTCTTGTTATTTGAGGTTGTTAGCTTTTTTGAGAAAAAATAGGAAAATTGAGAAGAAAAAAAAACCTTTATATCATAATGGACAATCCAACGGAATATGAAAAAAAAACAAAGCCAAAAAAGCTGAAATTAGAAGCTGATACGTTTCAAATGATTTCTGACTTAAATAAGTTAAAAGCTAAAAAACCTAGAAGCTGAAGCCGCTCCACGAAAAGTTTTCATCGGATCCAAAGCCATATCTAGCGCATCTCTTCGCCTCGCTTAGATCCGCGAGCGACAACAGCGTCATCGCGCCTCAATTCCACCAACTCTCAGCGTGCGGAGAGAAAATGCAGCAACCTTTGATCTAACGGTCTGTGAGGAGGAACCATCACTGGATGCGTCTCGAGGCAGCCGACGCATAGTTGACGCATAGTAAATATGGATGGAAACGGATTGGATACAACCGAATAGTCTCAAATATGAACATGAATTCATATTTTTAAAATAAATACAAATTTGAATATTCTCGAATACGAATTTGAATATTCTCGAATACGAATCGAATGTCGTAATGAATACAAATTCGAATTGAATATATACTTAATTCGGTCGAATACGAATATCCTCTTACAACTTCTGTAATAAATCTCGGTTTATGTATTACAAACGGTTCGTATGTATTACAGACGATTTATGTAAAAAAATTATTTGTGATAAGTAGGTCATCACTAACGATTCTTACTATCGGTTGCAACATAGATTGTCACACTAGTAAAACTATCTGAGATAACTACACTGCAGCTTAATACTGACGTATTATGTAGAACCGTTTGTGATGAGACGTCCAGTATGATTTTCTCTGTACTAGTGTGATTTTATTGAAGGAATTTATCACATATTTCTACTACTGGAACGAATTCGGTTTAGTGTGAATATTGTTAAAGTTAATCCGAATTCGTAGGTGTCCGTGTAGGACACTTCATTGTCTCATGCCAGATGTGGTATGCAGGTGTTAGGGCCATGCATAGGTTTTATCAGATGTAGTGTAAATCTATAACAACCGACTCTGATTCGGTTTCCTCTTCAAGTGAGATTCGTTTTTTCTTGCGATGGTTTTTCACGTAAAATTTGTATCTCTCGCCTTAATTTTTATGTGCATTATTTGCAGCATTCGTAGCATTACTATACCTTCCCCTGTCCATTGCGGGTTGGTTATTTGTTAGCACGGGTTTAGCTTATGACGTGTTCAGAAGTTCTTGGCCAAATGAGTACTTCACAGAAGGTCGGCGTAGAGCACTAGAGACCTTTAGCAATGTTGGATGGGTGGGATCTAAAACTCGGCTTACCTCTGAAAAGGTAAAAGGTGAACGGTAAATTACTCTCTTCGTTCTTTGTACTTGCCATTTTTTTTATTTGGGACATTGATGCGCCATCGTACAAGTGCCAGCGGTAAGTGCGTGCATGGCTGGGGCACGGAAGGCTCTCGTGCACGACTACGTACGTGCAGTCTATAAATTAAGGGAGCAGCATGCATATGGTTGGGACACGGAAGTAGCTAGCTAGGCACTAAGACCGGCCGACCGAAGTGCATAGGAGGTTCCCTGTGACCGGATCGGCTAGCAAGGCAGCGCGCGAGCACCGATGGCAGGAGAACACCGTGCTAACGCCCCAGGATCCCAGGTGATAATTAACAGATCGATCCATCATGCTATTATGCTGTGTGGTGTGGTGTGTGTGTCAACCTCTGTCCATAATTCCCATTGCCTTTTCGTACGTGTGGATGGAATGTGTACGCCAGGGGACCATCGGGGTCGGGGAGATCACTCTTACCGAGAACCTCAGCGACATCAGGTACATCGACATCCACGTCCAGCGGAGCAACGGTCCTCGAACTCAAGCAGCTGGCAACGACGAAGCACCGCAAGACACGGCGGCGCCGAATGGCCGGCTCAAGATCACGGTGGTGGTTGAAGAAGACACTGACGAGGAGAAAAGGGAGGAGGGCAATCTGAGGGCGATGCGCGGGTGGCTGATGACGGTGGGCACGCTCTTCGTCGCCATGTCGTTCCAGGCGGCGCTGCAGCCACCGGCCTGGATGCTGACGGAGGACTCTCAAGCTGCAAAGTCCACAGCAGGTCTATCTGTGAGAGCGACGTTATACTTGGCTGGTAACATGTTTACGTTCGCGACTGCGCTGTCGCTGGTGCTGCTGCTTCTGCGGGAGATACCGCGGGCTCGGGCTAAGCGTACCATGAAGGCAGCAGCGTTGATGATGGTGGCCATCGGCATAGGCGTCGTGGCTACCTTCGCCTTGGGCATCTCCGAACAGTGGGCCTATACAGTGATGTTCAGCATCGGCATTGTGGTGTACGCCTTTGCAACGGTTTCTTTTATCAGTTCTCTTGGTGGTCAGACCCATAACCTGACCACGCTCCTAGCATTTGCATATATATATATATATATATATATATATATATATATATATATATATATATACTAGAGTGAAGGTAGCGTTGGTATTGTGTCGGCTGGGTTGTATGGGGTCGTGTTCCCTGTTATGCTTTGTACGAGGGCGTGATGTATTTTGTTTGCGTGCTTGCTTGAAACTTATTAATTGTACTATGTGTGTATGTATAATGGGACATCCATTCAAAAATAAATAAAATAAAATGGGACACAGGGGCGGACCCTCTGTTTCTAAAAAAAGAAACTATTTTCGTTCTATTTGAGTCCCAGACTTGGCTTAAAATTTCTGTGTCTCGTATGCAGTATACGGGTATGCCAGCGCCGCACACGTACATAATTGTTATGAGCCGAGCAGGCATCATGCCCCATCCTGTGACTTGACATAAGGAATAAATTGGTTGGATAGCTGAATTTGGTATAATTTTTATTATAATTTATCTCTAGATTTTATTTAAAAAGAATTATTTAAAAACTGGTTACTGTAGTAGGAAGTGATAAGTCAAAATAAAAAACCTAAAAAAACATAGCCAATGTCATGTTGGCTTACAACAACATCTGCGCCTTACAAAAACTGGTTTCTTTCCGTGTTACTACCTCGGTACAACATTCCCTGTGCGCTATATACAACAGATTAGCCAACGTACAATTAAACGCTATATAAACACCGCAGAAAGCCGAAGGCGGCTGCCAATTTAAGAACAGGGAGGAAACAATACAAGGAAAGAAAATATACAACAGATTAGGAGATGCTGTCCACTATCAGCTTCCTCTTGGGAGGTGACCTCTCGATTATGTGCTTCCGCAAGCCCATGAAGCTTATCCCTAGTAGCGAAGTTAGGATGAAAATAAAGGGTGGGATTAAAGAACTAAGTCAAACTAAGACAAATGTTGCAAAAATAGTCTTTGCGCAATCAAAGATGGAAAATACTAGAGATAAATTATCAAAGCAAGGTCCAATGGCTTCTCTCCAGCTCTGCTCTCTGGCTCTCCTCATATTACCTAACTAGGGATGGCAATGGGGCGGGCGGGCGGGAAGCCTCCGCGCCTCGCCCGCCCCGCGAGCCGGCCCCCACCCCGCCCGTTTAGCCAGCGTGGGGAGATTGCCCCGTCCCGGTCCCCATGGGGACTCGACCCCCACGGGGTCCCCGCGGGGATAAAAAAGAATTAAATTTATTTTTAAAAAATAATAATATAAATTTATTTATTAATTTATAATTAGTTAAACATATTTTTTAAAAAATATAGTTTCAAAATATATATTCTAACATATAAATTCAAATTTTAGTCTAAATATACAACAAAAGAATACAATTTTTTATATTAAAAAATTATAATATGTTATTAAATATATTTATTTTATTTTTATCGGGTCCCCATGAGGCCTCGCGAGGCAAGGATGACCCCGTCCCTGCCCCGCGAGCATAGCGGGGCCCCGCCCCGTTCCCCCCGCGGGGGGATATTAGCCCTCGGCCCCACCCCGCCCCCCATGGGGAAATTCCCCCGTGGGGGGAATTGCCACCCTAACCTAACGCCGACGTGTACTTGCTGGTTGCTGCTTGCTTGCTGCCGTTAATCCACATGTCAACACTCCACAACATAGTTGTCAATTCCATTTCAGACACTATTCCGATTTGGCTTTTGAAATGATCATCCTAATGTACCGCTCTGGGTATAATATAATATAATACATATATTTACAAAACAATTAACAAAAAATATATATAATGCAATGTGTCGTGCTAGGGTGCTAGCAGCAAAGGGATGATGAAGTCTACATCAGTGAGTGGAGATAAGTTGAAAATTTTCATACATTATGGGCTCCACTCTTGCTTTTATCCTTGATGCCAAAGCCCAGGATCCAATGAATACAGAGCTTAGCCTAGTTGGTGGGAGGTGTGGGTGTACACCCCCACCACTCAGGTTCAAAATCTTCTTTAACTTGAATTTGGATTTCTCTTTCTTCTTAATGAAAATATATCTAGCTCTGGAAGATGGCTAAAGCAAAAAACTTTAAGGAGTTAACTGAAAGGGCAAGAAATGCCGTAGCAGAAAATGCAAACCTCACCTTGTCACCCCCTTAATCCATTGTAAAGAGTAGTTTTTCTTCTTCTTTTTTCTCCGCGAGAAGCATTGTTTGTGCTTCCTGTAAATTAACCAGACCCATTTTCTCTTTCTAATATATCATCGAGCATCTGCTAGCTTTCAAAAAAAGGTATCTAGTTCAAATTTTCTATTGATCAATTATATTGATCGGTGCGGGAGGTTTTCAGAAAGAACAACTCGATGCTATCAATTCATACATCCTTCGAACCCATCTACTATCACTGAAACCGATTGATCTTATCAACTGGTGCCTAAACCAATCTAATAACAAGAATAAATCTAAGCTATTATATCAGACCAGTAATAGATCCAATCTACTACCATCACATATCAACTATATGCGGCTAATCCAGATCAAATACTACACAGGATAGCTCTGATACCACTGTTTGGGATACAGATAGACTATGCTACCGCAAATTAAAATTTTCTATCACATAAACCAGGAAGCCATGCGAGTAAAAGATCATAGATCGTTACCACTAAATACGTAGTACATCGAATGTAGAGTTGAAGCAGTCAATTTAACGAAGAGCACATTGATGTAGTAGAAGTTATCGATCGTCCTCTGGCCAACCGTCTTGTCCTTGCGATCGTCCCGATCAGCGCCGCAGTCGTAGCAGCACCTCTTCCGAGGTTCACATGTCCAGAGATGGAACACCGTGCATCAGTGTGCTAGCACCAGCGCACAAGGCAGGGATTATGAGAGGTGGTGTCTAGGGTTTCGATGGGTGTGTTTCGAGATACCTCCCTTGCTCCTGCACATCTCCTTATATAGCCTCCAATCGGATCCTTATCCGATACGAGTAGATATCATATCCCACTTGGAGACTATCATCCAAACTCTTATCATTCCAACCAATAGTGTGTGATCTTGTAGGTTCATGTATATTTGGTTATAGGCCGAAAACTCCTTTTCGGTCCATAAGTCGGTAGCGGTCCCTAACAGGACATAACGACTCCCAAACATACATAAAGATCATATCAAACGAACCTATATAGTGCTTTTGTACCGATCCCTTTACCTAATGATACCAGATCGAACTCAAAACGAGAAGCATGTTATCCTATGATAGCTCGATCATTCACTCAGACGTGTAGTGGATTACTCAGCTGTGATTGACTCATCAACCACATTTGGCATGGCTATGCACTTTCTTAATCCAACCACATCGATGGGCTTAAAAGATATCTCTCCTATTATATAGAATAGGCAAATTTCATCTTGATCACTCGTATTCATTCGAATGTTTCATAATAAACTTGAAAGTTACCTTTATGACCACTCAGTCATGGAATAGTGTTCGGTAACTACTAAGTAAACTATTACACATATAAAAAACAATGACGATCTCAGGTCTAAGGATTCTACATACACTATATATGAGATCAACGATGACACTTAAGAATATAACAATTTTCGCAGTTGTCTCATGATGGGTCTATCCAATATCATGTTTTTTAATATATGTCCACATTATTGATTTGATATCCTATATCCATGATCCGTGAAACATGATCATCAATCAATGTATGTGCTAATCTGTAAATCATAATTGTCCCACATAATGATATAAGATATAAGATAATTTAAAATAACATTAAAACATAAATAAAGAGTTCTACGAACAAGTCACATACTTATTGATCAATATAAAAGATATTTATTCAAGAGACAAAATAGTATATTATTCAAAAGATTATAAATATAGAAGTAATACAATCATCTATATGATTATCTTTAGGGCATATCACTAACACAATGATAGGTAAGTTCTGGAATAGCAAGATCTTGTTTGGATCGATGCTTCTAGTGCGTAAGGATTGAAGTTTGTTTTTGCGTGTCTCCTCAATTTATTTCTTGTTCTTGAAGAAAAATAGAAAATCTTGGTTTTGACCGTGCTTGATCTTTTCTTGATCTTCTCTGAGGTTGGTTTGGGCAGGATTTCTTCTAGTAACCATCAATTTCTTAGTTGAATTCGTTTGTTTTTGGCCTGAATTGATTTCACCTTTTTTTTGGAAAAGTTGTTTGTTTTTGCGAGGAGCGGACGTCCGCTAATGCTGATAGTACAAGCTAGCTCGTTCGGCTTGGTTTTTTCGTTTATGATTCCATTGTACAAAAGCTCATCCACGGTCCTACAGATTTTACGGAGGACTTCGACCTATCACCTCAGCTACCACAATATTTATAAAAAGAAAAGCAAAAGAAAATAAGAAAAACATGTTGCTTGAGGTTATATTAAATAATTTGGTTCCAAGTCCTTTTAAGAAAGAAAAAGAAAATAATATGTATGAAGGACGCTACTGCGAATATATTCTAATTCTTTTTTAAAAAAGACAATATATGCTAATTCTATATCGTAAACTTTAGAGAAGAAAACTTTACATTAAGTGACTCAACTACTTGATAATTGCATATATACAATATTCATCATTGCTGCGGTGTCTATATTGCAATTGTATATTTTACAGGTTTGTTGTATAACATTCAACTAAAAATTTTCGTGACTCAAGCTGTGTTTCTAACCTTTTTGCATGTGCTTCAAGACACATACAACATTACTGTTCCAGCTTCGGCTCCGACGAGCATACGAGTGCAACCGTCTCCAGAAAAGTTAGAGCCAGCTCCAGCCAGCTAGGGTAATATATTGTAATATGTTACCCTTAGCCAAATTAATCCCTCAATAAACTTGACCTGGATGACGATATTGTAATATATATCTTATAACCGGCGTTGAGTTAATTAATTTGTGTAAAATAATAATAATGGCACAGTAATTGATGTAGGTATGCATGCATGCATGCATGCAGATGCTTGTGGATGGCACAGGGAATATGGACGTATGCTGTGCACGTGCATGCGTGCGTGCATACGTTCGTGGTGCAAGCCAAAGAAGCCGCCACAAGGAATATGGACGTATGCTGTGCATGCGTTCGTACGTGGTGCAAGCCAAAGTAAGGAAAGCATGCATGTGGGCCGAGACGCAAGGGGAAAAAAAGGAAGGTGTTTACTGCCGCATGTGAGCAAGCAAAGGCAAACAACTAGCTAATCTAATCGCGGAGCGTTCCTTTCCGTGGCCGACCAAGCGAGGAGCATCCTACATATTTGTATGCACTTTTATTTTTTTGGAAGACCATTTTGAATAAACAAATAGCAGATTACTCTTATTCTTTTAAGCAATGGCTAAATTTACTTAAGAGAGAATTAGGAGTGTTGAATCAAAATTGTTTAATCTTTCTGCTGGAAATTAAGAATACAATTGAACCTCACTTTGGTGGTCGGTGAGATCAGCATGCGTGTTCTTATGATTATAGAGTGATAATCCTTGCACGGGCAATGAAAAATCAGTATGACATAGCTAGGCTACACGTGAATATATTAAGCCTACGTCGAGAAGATCGGACAACCCTGAATCAAAACTACTTTTTGAATTTACTCCAGTGCTAATGTAGGAGGAGAGGCGCGGTGGCATGGGAGGAGTAGGGGAGGGCCAGTGGGCATTTGTCAATGCCAGCGGAGCTATCGAGAGAGTCCAATGCATTTTGAGCCCCTTGCTCACTTGTTTCAACACATATCACTGCTACAGAAAGTTGGATGTATACCGCAAATCGTGTGAGTGAAGAGTACATTAATAGCATGTCTGCTTTTACAAGAGCTGCCGAGGAGGATGTGTTGAATAAGGAGGTGGAATATATGTATTATCCATCCACTGACTGCGAGAATTTAAAGATGTTTAAGAATCGAGAGCAGATTGAAACACACTTGATTCGGAGGGGTTTCAAAAAGGGGTATACGTGTTGGACCAGGCATGGCGAAGTCAATGATATGCCGCCGGATGACATCGTCGGTGAAGTCAATGATATACCGCTGGAGGACATCGCTGGTGAAGTCAATGATATGCCACCGGATGACATCGCCGATGAAGTCAATGATATGTCGCCGGATGATGATTGTAGTTCGGATTCGGATAGACTGCACGATGACAATCTGGATCAGATGCTTCGTGATGTAGAAGAAAACTATGATGAGACAGAGTATATTAAATTCTAATGCTTGATGGAGGACTCGGAGAAACCTTTATTCACGTGCTGCAGGTCAAAGTACACGAAGTTGTCAGTTGTGTTTGAACTGTTGAAATTGAAGGCAAACAACGGTTGGTCCGACAAGAGTTTCACGGTGCTGCTAGGTCTTTTAGCGGACATGCTTCCGGAGGGAAATGAGTTGCCTAAAACCACGTATAAAGCCAAAAAGGTTCTCTGTCCATTGGGAATAGAAGTAGGAAGAATACATGCATGTCCGAACGACTGTATCCTCTACCGTAAAGAGTATGCAAACATGCATTTCTGTCCGTGTGCAACGATCCCGATACAAACGTAACAATCAATTAGATGATGGTGGCGGGGGAACAAAGGTAAAAAAAGACCTCCTGCAAAGGTGGCATGGTATCTTCCTATAATTCCCCGTTGGAAGCGGTTATTTGCAAATCCAAAGGAGGCGAAACTACTACGATGGCACTCGGAGGAGCGCAAGAAGGATAAAATGCTGAGACACCTTGCAGATTCCACCCAGTGGAGAAACATCGATAGGTGTTTTGCGGATTTCGGTGCAGAACCGAGGAATATAAGGTTTGAATTGAGTACAGATGGAATGAATCCTTTTAGTAGCATGAGCAGCCGACATAGCATTTTACCTATGACTCTATGCATCTATAAACTTCCTCCTTGGTTGTGTATGAAGTGAATATATATTTTGCTATTGATACTTATGCAAGAGCCAAAGCAACCTGCGAATGATATTGATGTGTACCTAGCGCCGTTGGTGAAAGATCTAAAAGTACTGTGGGATGAAGGGATACAGGTATGGGATGCATACAAACGAGAGAACTTCACTTTGCGCTCCGTATTATTCTACACCATAAATGATTATCCTGCCCTTGCTAACCTGTCGGGCTAGAGTACAAAAAATGACAAAGCTTGTACTCACTGCGTAGATGGTACCGAGAGTGTTTGGCTGAAACACTCGCGCAAAATCATGTACATGCGTCACCGTCGGTTCCTTTGAATGGCTCACCCATACCGCAAGATGAAGAAATAATTTGACGGAGAGAATGAAGACGGTTCAGCTCCAAGACATTTAAGCGGAAAAGAGGCTTATAATATGGTTAAGGATTTAGATGTTGTCCTCGGAAAAGGACGTAAATTGAGGGCTCGTGAGAAGAACATATGGAAGAATATATCAATATTTTGGGACATACCTTATTAGGAGTACCTAGATGTTCGACACTGCATCGACGTCATACATGTAGAAAAGAATGTATGTGACAGCTTGATTGGTCTCTTACTGAACATTCGTGATAAAACAAAGGACGGCGTCAACGCACGGCTTGACTTAGCTCATATGGACATCAGGCCTAAGTTAGCACCGAGAAAAACAGATAATGGATGAACGTACCTTCCCCCTGCATGTTACACTCTGTCCAAGGCCGAGAAAACAGAACTGTGCCAGTACTTACATGGTGTCAAAGTTCCGTCTGGTTACTCCGGCAACGTGAAGAAACTTATTTCGATGCCATATTTGAAGTTAAATGACATGAAATCTCATGATTGTCATGTGCTGATGATACAGATGCTCCCTATTGCAATTAGAAATATTTTACCGATCAAAGTTCGAGAGACAATCATGAGACAATGTTATTTTTTTAACACAATTGCTCAGAAGGTCATCGATTCCAAAAGACTAGATGCTCTGCAGAACGAGGTGGTGATGACTCTATGTCATCTTGAGATGTATTTTTCTCTTTCATTTTCGATATCATGGCCCATCTTATTGTTCACGTTGTGTGGAAGATAAAAATATACGGGTCCGTATTTCTATGTAGCATGTACCCGTTTGAGAGGTTCATGAAAATTCTCAAGTCGTATGTACGGAATCGATCTCCGCCGGAGGGCGGCATCGTCGAAGGTTATGCAAGTGAAGAGGTCATTGAGTTCTGTGTTGATTATATGGCTGAGATTCAACCGATTGGTATGCCTCAATCTCGTCATGAGGGGAGACTCAAGGGTATCGAAACTATCGAAAGAAAAGCAATCACTCCAGATATACACGCGTATGCTCAAGCTTATTTCACGGTCTTGCAACACATGACTGAAGTGGTCCCTTATGTCGATCAGCACAAGGATGTGCTTCGGCAACAGAACCCGAAGCGGTCGGATATTTGGATCATGAGACAACACAACAGCTGATTCAACCAATGGTTGAAGGAGCAAATCACTAGGAGCTCATCAAGTGAGATGCTGACATGGTTGGCAAAAGGGCCAACATTTACAATTGTGACATGGCAAGAATATAACATAAATGGGTACACATTCTATACACAGGCTCAGGATTGAAAGAGCACTAACCAGAACAGCGGTGTCCGCATAGATGCGTTCAATACTGATGGGGTGAGAAACTCGTACTATAGGTTAATAGAAGAGATTTGGGAGCTCGACTACGTGATTTTCAATATCCCCTTATTTTGCTGACATTGGATGCATCTCCCACAGGTGAAGGTTGACAAGTACGGTGTTACTACCGTGGACCTCCAACGTGTCGGGTACAAAGACGAATCATTTGTACTTGTCAACCAAATTGTTCAAGTTTTCTATGTAACCGACCAGGCAAATAAGAAGCGACATGTAGTTCTTCATGGAAAAAGTAGAATTGTCGGAGTAGAAAATGTAGTGGACGAGAAAGAATATAATCAATTTGACGAGTTACCTCCTTTTGAAAATGGCATAAGGGTCGACGACGAACAACGTGACGAAACTAGTTACGTACGCATTGAACATCATGAAGAGCTAATTTTTAAAGAAAATAAGTAAGTGGAATGAGATTGTACAACATATATAACAATGCATGTATGTGATGTATATATGTGAATTGGCATTTATGTATATAACAATTAATGCATGTGTGTGATGTATTTGTGAATTTGCATTTATATATGTATATGTAAAAATATGTGATATATTAGTGAATTTTGAGAATGAGTTATGCAAATGTATCTCTATGTTCATTGGGCTATTTTAAAGAAATACACTGGGCTGTTGTAAAAAAATACACTCTCTGTGAGGTCTTATTGAATGCTGATTGGTGTAGTTAGTTATATTAATTACAACAGCCGGGGCGGGCTTATTACAGATGGTTCTAAGTTTAGAACCGTCTGTAATAATTAATATCATATACGGTTCGAAACTTAGAACCATCTATGATAGTATAGCTATCACAGACGGTTCTAAGCTTAGAACCGTCTGTAATAATATATATCACAGACGGTTCTACACTTAGAAACTTAGAACCGTCTGTAATAATATATATCACAGACGGTTTTTAGTTTATAACCGTCTGTAATATTATTATCACAGACGGTTGTAGTTTAGAACCGTCTATACCAATATTCCTATATATACCCCCAAACTAGGGTTTTGTGCGTACTTTGCAGTTATTTGCATACTAACTAGCACAGAGCCAAACTAGGGTTTAGTCGCCCCCGAGCCCGCCGCCCCCGAGCACGTAAGCGTTAACTGGCCGGCATCGTAATAGATTTAGATTATCTCACTGGGTTCTTGATGGATAGAGATTTGGATCTGTAGAATTAGTTGTTTAGTGAGTATGGATAGAGAGTTGGATCAGTAGAATTAGTTGGATCTCACTGGGTTATTTAGTTGTTGCTTAAATTAATTCTGAGTTCATGACATGGTGTGATCTTTTGTCTTTTGTTTAGTGAGTATAGTTGTTGTTTGACTATTAAGTCCACTTCCGTTGCTCACTATTTTTGTCTGCATCAGTTGCTCACTGTTTTGAGTACTTTATATCATGTGAATCCACTGAAGTTGACAGTCGACAAGAATTGCTAATGTAGAAAAAACATGCAAATATATGAAATTTCAGCCTTACCAATACATTTATTAAGCAAATGTATGTTTTTCTCTATAGTATACATTTGCTATATATGCCCTCCTCATGTCTCATGTTTCATATATTGATATGTATGCTACATTTGCTTCCTAATCATGTACTTTCATATTGATATATATTGATATTGATATATATATATATATATATATATATATATATATATATATATATTCATATATTATTATGTATATGTATTGCTAATGAACATATATATGTATACCTATACTTGAATATATGTGCTTATACACACTATTTACATATATGCTACATTGTGCTTACTTTTCATATATGAGAAAGCCAACATGTCATCCACGCATTCTTCAAAACTTGTACAGAAGACTGATTTATAATAAAGACTCCCGTAGTTATAGGAACAAAACATTTAGGATTTGATACTACCAATGTGTGGTTGCACTAGGAGTACTACTCTACAAGCACAATGCATTGCAATAAGATACCTATCAGGGAAATGCAATAAGATTAGGGAAGTCACCAATGATAGTACTTATCAGGGATTACTTGCAAGTAATCCCTGATAAGTACTATCATTGGTGACTTCCCTATTATATGCAACATAGACCTCCAAAGGGTATGAAGCAAGTGACACATTCCAGTGTATCCGGTTCAATTAACTTGATACACTAGTTTGTGTCATTTGATTTATAAAACTTTGTTTAGGCCCACACCTCACTGTGTCTACACAGTCATCCAAAAATTCTTCAACATGTGCTTACTTTTCATATATGAGAAGGCTAACATGTTATCTGCGTATTCTTCAACATCATCGCCGGATGCGTCCGCTCCAAAATCAACACGCAAAGGAAGAGAACTATCGAAAAAGCCTGAGGGCCGATTTACCATCACAGAGGTCGATAGATCTGGGACCCCTCTCCTTCCTCACTGAGCAGCGTCTGTATTTTGAACAACGATCGGAGTAGTTGCACGAGAACGAATTGAGATCACATTCGATTCGTGGAAGAGCGTGAGTGAGACTCAGAAACGTGAGCTGCTGACAGAGATTTTTGCATCGTTCGAGATCTCAGAAGAACACCACAACTCCGTGTAACGACATGCGTTAGTAGTGGCGTGCAAAGCATGGAAGAACTTCAAGAGCG
This sequence comes from Melocanna baccifera, assembly GCA_036346265.1. Lineage (NCBI taxonomy): Eukaryota > Viridiplantae > Streptophyta > Magnoliopsida > Poales > Poaceae > Melocanna > Melocanna baccifera. The sequence goes on along the minus strand of JAYEVJ010000288.1, from coordinate 14,418 downwards.
TGCTTGTCAAGGACTATGTGGAGAAGGATATAACGCCCTTTGACAAGTACTCATTCCTGGAACCACAATGGGACGAGTTTAAGGCGATGAAGACGACCGAAGCTTTCAGAAGTGCAAGCGCAGCGCACAAGGCCCTCCAGGCAAAAAACACACATCCCCACAGACTCAGCACAACTGGGTATGCAGGTAAAATCCCGCAGTGGAGGCAGGAGGATGAACAGGTAATCCTGCGGAACACTGCCCCGCCATTTGCTACGATCCTGGATGAGCGCGCTCGAAATTGGATTAGAGCGAAGTCATCTACCACGTCGTCGGGGAACATCTCCTTCCGGAACCCTGCAGACCAGAAAGTGTCCCACCGCCTGGTAAGATATCGAACTACGTAGCTTGTAATTACTCCACAACTTTCCTGAAAACTAAATAACATGTCGGGCTTTTGCAGGATACACTGAGTGTCGATTCTTCCTAGGGATCATTCCAGTCAATTAGGAAGAAAGATATACTCTCCGCAGTACTGGGAAACAAGGAGCACCCGGGTTAAACGAGAGGCCTTAGGTTTTATGTTCCTTAGAAACAAGGTTTATCAGATAACTCCGAATTGTATCGGAGTAGGAAGAGAAAAAAAGCCAAACGTGACGCATGACTACAAGAGGAGATCAATGCATCTCTTAGATAGGAGCTTGCTGATTACGTCAGAGATGAGGTGCGAAGAAAAAGAGAAGAAAATCAGCAGGCCGCCGCCGCCGCTGCTCCTGTGCTATCCAGCCCCCCAACCGTCGGAGTAGCTACGCGTCCAATCGTACGACGGAAAGCGATGGCAGATTTCCTGTGGACGACATCTTGGAAGCTACGAAGTGCAAGCTCCAATTGAGATATACCTCCGTTGCCTTGTGCGCTGTTTGGGGCCTCGCATATCCGTCCGGTGAAGGGGCCATGGTGCACCGTGCACCTTTAGCGCCAGGCTTCAGAAAAGTGATTGTGGATGGTGTGCATGCCAATTTCAATGTTGTCCCGCTACCGAAACCCCCAACGACAAGATCGTGACTCTAGGGCAAGCTATTGGAACCTTCATCCAGTGGCCTAAAAGAGACATCTGCCTGGAGGCTTCTTCACCGGTGGTAGGTCCACCGGGGCAATACAAACCAGAGCTACTTGTATTGGTGCCATCTCCACAAGGTCTATCTCCACCACTGCTACCTGCACCGGTGATGAGTCCACAAGAGCTATTCCCAGTGCAACAACTTCCACAGGTGCTACTTTTACAGTCGACCTACAGCCGAGGTAGCAAGGACAGCCGAGGCAGCAAGGGCAAAGCAAAGAAGATCGGTGATGATATCCCGTACCTGCCATTAGCCCGCAAATTCATGCTTGGCGAGCCGATGATCAACCCAGTGAAGCGCCTCCCATTCCTACCAGTTAGTTGCAAGCAATTACACATTTGGTATATAGAACAATCTAATTAGCCAGAGAAAGAATGGCGCTCAGGTGTCACTGTTAAATTCAGGCTGCATCATTTTCAACATAAATTTTAAGATGGTGTCTTCGTGGTGACCTTCGAGGATTTCTTTGATCTTTTCACACTCAACCCTCTCGACGCCTCACTCGTTCGATACTTGACGTTGTAAGTGTGTATAATCACAGTCTCTGTTCTCTGTTGCTTTCGTGTGTATATATATAGACACATGGTGACTGAAGCTAGATCATCCAAATTATCGGTTGGTTTATTGGACCCACACTTGGTCGTCAATCATACCATCAACGACAATGCTGGCTTCGTCGAGAGGTACATTGCAGCATCACTGATGGCTTACCGCGATAAGAAATATGTACTGATGCCCTATAATCAGGAGTTTCATTGGATTTTAATAGTAATTGTACCAAAATAAAACAAGATAATATACCTTGATTCCCTAAGTAAGAATAAAACCGACTACATAGTTGTCGGCCAAGTCCTCGATAGGTAAGTACATTTTCTCCATACATACCTATATTGTACTCTTTCTTCCTTTCTGAATGATTCAGGTCAACTTTTTCGAATCACGTAGGGCGTTCGTGACATATGAGACTAGGAGCAGCAGCCGGGCAACACATGTGGATTCTACATTTGCCATCAAATGAGACTACTCCTCGATTCCTCGAGGATCACCAATTCCAATTCTAAGGTTTGTCAACATTCACATAATTACTTCATATTTATCAAGTTATATATATATACGCACATTAATATTCCTATTGACAGGCTGCGTCCATCCTGAAAACTGCATTGAATTAGGCCAACCTTGAAGCAATTCTGGGAGAGTGCGCGTACTTTTTACTGGTTCAAGTCATAAATTCAAAGGGAGAGTTCCACAACGCGTACAATGATTTTTATTGTTTATAACTCGAATCGAATGCTGAAGAAATAGATCCATAATCAACAACATCGATCGCACAAGCAATACTTGAATGGCAATCTTGCACCATCCAAGTATTGCTTGTGCAGCCTGACATGCTCGTTGATTATGGATCTATTCCTTTCGCAAGACCTCGATTCCGGAGTGATAGAGCAATAAAAGATGCAATGTTACCATCTAAGTGCAAATGCAATATAGATCTTTTGTAATTGTGTATTTGTTAATGGATATTTTACTTTATTTCAATTAATTGATTTGCAAAATGGATGTTTTATGTTTATGAAATGAATTGAGATGTGAATTGAATGTTATATGTTTCTGAAATGAATTGAGATGTGAATTGTCTGTATACATGTACATGTTGATCTGCTTGTTTCAGAGGGCATGGCTAGCATTTCCTGAGGCTAGCCAATAAACAGAAATAGATTTAGTGGTAGGAAAGAATATCACGGACGGTTTGTAACTAAAAATCGTCTGTGATAGCTATCATCGTAGACGGTTTGTAACCAAAAACCGTCTGTGATATATCCATATCACATACGGTTTTTGATTACAAACCGTCTGCGATGATAGCTATCACGACGACGTTTTAGTTACAAACCGTCTGTGATATTTACCCCACAGAAGGTTTGAAATCGTCTGTGATATCCTTCGATTATCACTGACCCATAAATTCAGACGGTTCAGAAAAACGTCTGTGATGACGTTTTTAAACTGTCTGTGGTACAGTTTTCTATAGTAGTGTATAGCCCTCTCTCACTCAAATTTGTAAAAATAGCCTCTCTCATATCATGGAAGGAGTATTAGGCAACATGTGTCACCTAATACAGCTCAATAGTGCATTAGATGCAAGATGAACGGAAAACATACATCAAATCACTTGTTGCGCTTCCATACTGTAGCAGGTGGCTTGCTGCGCTCCCCTGCTTTTGTAGGTACCATCATCTTTTCAACAGCTAGCTAGCGTGTGAGTCTTGAAGTGAGTTCTAGTGGGGAGAAATTTTGGCTTCTAAGTCAACCACCTTATTGCTTTCTATCCACGTCCTATAGATTTTAAGGAGGATTTAAACACGTTACCTCAGCCACTATATATAATCTTTATAGAAAACAAAAAGGAAAGAATGAAAAAAGAAAAACATGTTACTTGAGGTTGTGTTAAAAGAATTTGGAACCATCATTGTAACTCTTATAAAACTCTTCTTTGTACGCGCCTTCGTCTTCGACTACGTATACCTCTTCATAATCTTGCAACGCGTTGTCTGTTTATGTTATTTGCAAGTATGAGTACAAACCACCGTACTCAACAAGTCACTTGATAAAGGTCATATAATTATATCAAGGGATTTCAACAAGTGGGATTATAGTGGTTCTATTATTTTATGTGGATGTAATTTTATTTTACAAATATTTTTGAATTTAAACTAAGAAAATCAAAAGCTTCTTAATGAGTGGGGTTTCAAACTTGATTAACAAACTTCAGTATTACCAAAATTCTTTCCAAATCTACTTATGTTTCATTTATGGAATCACCCAATAAACATAGCTCCATTTACCGAAAGCACGGTGTATTCGAATACCATTTGTAGTCAACTCTGCAAAGCTGCTCAGCTTTACCCACAAGATTTCATAACTCCCACGACAGAGTTAAGAAAACAAGGCTTTTCACCACTCAATTCTTTATATAGTCTCTACCCAATAGATTCTTGGTCTACACAACCTCGAAAAACCAATGGGCCAAAGTCGGAATGACGGCAACCTCGAGCTGCACCGCACCGACGAGCGATGATGGCAAGACGACTTGCAACTTGCAAGATGGCCGCTCCTGCCTAGTCTCCTGAGTCCTGCATCTAGAAGTCCACAACCCAAAAGGCCAGAAGTCTCTTACGCCGTAAGACGGAGAGAGCCAGAGAGGAGAGATTTGAGTGAGATGAGAGACTAAGTGAGACCTAGAATTTCTACTGTGTGTCATATGAATCACAACAGTGGGTCTAGGTCAGTGTCTGTCGCTAATTTAGGCCTGGGAGAGAGAAATAGGTCAAAAGGATTCGGTGTTAATTTAGGCTGAACAAGTATGAACACGATAAATTTGGTCCAACATTAGTGTATATATGTATTATACCTTGTATATAGTTGTTTTTTGTCAAAAAATTTAGGTATTCAGTTGAATACCCTTGAATTGTGCTAGGACCGATACCGATAACACTCGTTATTCTTAGTGCTTTTATGTCAGCCATCTCTTCTAGTGGTGGGCATATTTGTATCGAACCGAGAAAAACCAAAATTCTTGGTTTTATGTCAGTCCATTTCCAGCTATTTGTTTAGAGCAACCATGTGCAAATATGTAAAGCTATAGTTAAAAGAAAAGGTTGGCCCTGTATGACGACAAGTAGGGAGTAGCTTTCTTGCCGAATCTAGCATAAGGAGAGCTTTTTGCCTGTAACTGAAATGTACATCTAAGGTGCATAGTAGCTTAGAGAGGAGCTAGTGCAACATGAGTGCATCGATGGACCAGGATCATCAAGCTGTGCATGTCCACGGCGACGACGGTGGTGTCCGTTTCAACGCCCCAGATTTTCAGGTGTATCATGTCCTCACCATGTTCTATCGAGTTTTTTTTCCTCTTTTACGCCACGTATATCCATGCGATTTTTTTATCTTTTTTAGATATTATTTTAAGAAGCAGATTAAGGGTTAAAACAATTGGAATAGTGGCCCAACAACATTTGTATCCGTATTTTTTTTAATGAACATGGATTCAAATTCAGATGTGCTTGAATACAAATAAGAGATATATCGAATTGAATATCTGCTTGATGCAACAGGATTCGGATGCCAAATAACATGTACTAACGGCAAGATATTAATAATATTTTATCCGCAATGTAGCATCATTTAGCACTATAATTCATTAACTTAATATAAAGAATTATAAATTCACATGAAATTAAAAAAATGAGAGAGTAATTAGACATACTACAATGATATTAATATATATATATATATATATATATATATATATATATATATATATATATATATATATATATATATATATATATATATATATAGACACGATACAAATAGTTCCGATAAAATAATATTTACCCTGAAAAAAGGAAACTATAATCTCATCCATTTTTTTTTGACGAATTCGAGTAGGAAAGAAATTATTAATCGGATAAAAAGACTATACTATATTGGTACATATCCTATGAAATACAGCGGTCGGATAATATGGATAATCTGTATATCGATACTTGCCTTGATTCTTCATGTTGATGTATGTAATATGTACAGTGCGGCATGAGGCTGGCGATTAGTAGTTGTCCTGCCTCGAGAAACAGAGTTGACTATATGCATGTCTTTTTTTCTGTTGATGGATGTTGGAACTATACCTGCAAAATGCCCACGCAGCACTTTTTGTTTTTTAATTGCCTCCTCGTTCTGTGTTTTCTTCTTCCCAGAAACGTCACGTCCGCCCTAAGCAAGTAGCCACCGCAGAAATTTGGCCACCAATGGACCCATAGCTCTCCGGAATTCCATATTTGAACCTCCGAAGTAAAAAATTCCACAAATAGACCCCGTTTGAGCGCGAGATCATGGGAGGCTGCCACGTGGCTCGGTCGTGCGATGCGGTACCACACGATCGCGCTGTTCATCCGGTCGTGCGGTACTGCATCGCACGATCGCCTGCATACGCGCCTCGAGCCACGCGGGCGGTCGTGCGGTCCGTACCGCACGCACGGATGAACAATCGCGATGCGTGCGTACCGCATCGCACGCATCGGGCCACGTGGCGCTCTCCGTGATCGCGCGCTCAAACGGAGTCCAATTGTGGAATTTTTTGCTTCGGGGGGTCAAAAATGGAATTCCGAGGGCATTGGGTCCAACAGTGTCTAAATTTCGCCACCGCAACACCTTTTTCTTCCAAAGAGTTATGGCCGCACGCTATCTCTATTCTTGATGCCAAACGCCGCCGCGCTTACTTTTTCGCAGAATCACCGCTCCGCAAGCCTCGTCTTCTTCTTTCCAGGGATGCACACACAGAGCAGCCGAACGCTTGCTGCGACGTGCTCTTTTTCTTCTTGCCGCACACAGAACAGCTGCCGCCTGCTTCTTTTCTTGCCTACGACTCTGATTTCTCTTGCTTCTTCTTTGCTTCTCTTCTTCTCGCTTCTTCTGCCTTGCCTCCTCTTTCTTTGTTGCTCTGCCTGCATACTTTCTCTTCTTAACGCTGCATATATATATATATATATATATATATATATATATATATATATATATATATATATATATACACACACACACACACTTACAGACCATCACAGCTACGGACACGGATTGCAACACCCTATTCATACACGGAAGCAACTCATATATGTATACGCGACAAGAATACGTATACGTATACAACTCAAACAAGATTAACTTCTAACAATAGATGCATGGGTATATCTGAGAGTGTTTAATTTAACATGCTAATTAATTAATTAATCAAGGGATGTGTGTGTCGGTGTGTAGAACATCAGGCTCTTGATTGACATAGGCGACAACAGGACCATCGAGATCCCTCTTGGAGGGAACGTCATTCTGCAGAACAGCGGTCCTCCTCAAGCTGCTGCTGCTGGAGGTGATGCGTCACCTGGCAACGCAGCAGCGCGGGGACAATCGGCGGCGGCGGCTCAACAAGCTGATGAGGACAAGCAGTTCCTGGACAACATGCGCGGGTGGCTGATGACGGTGGCCACGCTCTTCGTCGGAATAGCCTTCCAGGCAGCGACGCAGCCGCCGGAATGGATTCCCAATGACTGGTTCGAAGTGCTGTTAAATAACCATGGGATGGGTGCCTCCTCTCCCGCTCCTTCTCCGAGTCCTCTTGCTCCTGCAGCCGAGGCGGCTGCCATCTCCAGGGTTCAAGCTTTTGCCGTATTTATGTACGTGCTCTCAAACACGGTTACTTTCGCCACGGCACTGACTGTGGTGGTCATGCTGCTGATGGACAATCGTAACACTTCAGGTGGCGTTCATCGCCTTTGCCAACGTCTTTACCTTCGCCTTGGCCGCCGCCTATGATAAAAAAGTTTCCGTGTTGGTATTTTGTATCATTGTGTTGTACGCCGCTACCACCGTTTCGTATACCCGGGGAAGAGGACTATTGTACAGACTTGTACCTAATATCTCAGATCGTTCCCGGCGTTCTTGAATTGGTGCCCCGCAGGCACTTTTTTTAATTTTGCCAGTTGGCCACCCATATGTATCTGTCAATGTGGTGTGAACCACATCAGGGTATGTACAACCCACAGACGGGTTATTGTATACAAGTTCTTTCCACTTCACATACGCACAACCGAATGCATGATTATACAATAGGTCGTCTATTTGACTGTCTGCAAACTGTTTAATGCATGCATGCAGCCATAATCAAGCATGAATATGATTCATGTATATCATTGTGTTGCTTCTTGATACAAAACAGATCAAGCATAAATAAGATGAACATAATTACAATATTTTTTAGAATCATCAATATAAATGATATATTAATATATATATATAATATAATATAATAGTTTTTTCATAAATCAAATAAAATATAATATGATTACATCATGTAGGTCACATATTCACACTAGCAGCATGAAACTTCATTTCCTCGAAGTAGGTTCCCTTGCCAAGCTTCAGGCCAATTACCGGCTCTCCACTGCTCATTGCTACAGATATCTTGCGGAGCAGATATGGAACTCTTGGATGAACCATATCCCATCTCTGAGCTGGAAGAGAATGCAGACTGGTTCACTTGCCTTTATTAGGGGAACCATCAATCATGGCAAGAACAGCACCATCATCATTCTAGCAGCAAGAAAGGCAAAACACGAGTACCTTGAGGGTAAAAGATCAAGTACCTTCTTCCCTTCCTTCTCCCCCAGAAAAAAAGGAACTCAACAGATTGCTCCTCCTGGAAGGCTGGAACACCTTCTACTCAATCAGCAGCACTAGAGAGCCATGGAGCTCCACTGATAAATCAAATAAAATATAATACGATTATATCATGTAGACCTATACAGTTGTATTATCTGAACTCAATTACTGCAAAGATGTCCAAAGAAAAAAACTGACATCAACACTCTACCAGCCAAAATATGTCACTTTGCTTTCGACAAAGATGAAACAATGCGCAAGGCTTGGAAGTCCTGAACAGTGGTAAACTATGTAGGCAAACCCAGTCCCAAAAACCATGAACGTTGTGTAAGAACTAAGAACATCCTACAGCCGTCCGTGGCAACAAAGACAAGCCATGAAATTCATATCAAAGAAATGCTTACCTGAACATTGCCCAATGCTAATCTTTCAATCTCCGAGACGCTGCCATTGTGAAGGCCAGCAGCAATTTCCAGGGCATGATCAGTTCCAGCAACCGGTAGCAGAACTGGAAGCAACACAATCCCAGAGAAAACCAAGATCGACAACACTGGAGCACCAGAGACAAGTCAAAAATCTGATAATTGGTGACAAATCTATATGACCTATCTACCTACCTATCTTTGACAAAAACGCATCCTAGCTTTTTTCCTTTTGTTTTTCACCACCCTTTTGCACAATAAACTTAACCAGCAAAACATGTAACATGCTAAATATTTCATAGTTCAGTAATCCTCCATGCATCGTAGTTTTCTTTCGGTTGAGCCTGGCATTCAGCACAGGTGGTCGTTGTAATTGACTTTTATTTTTGGAGCAAAAGTTCCATCATGAAAACGCAAAAATATGACATAACCAAAAAACCAACTTGGGAACCAAACAACCGCACTTGGACACCCCCACTCAATTGAATAGAAATACTTCACACTTGGACAGTGGTTGCCCGTACCGGAGGAGAGGAAGACGAGGTAGATGGCGGCGTCGACCCCGCCGGCGGCGACGACATCGGTCTCGAACGCGGCGAGCGCCTGGCGGATCCACCCCACGGGGCTTCGCGTCCCACGCCCCCGCCCCTCCCAGGGGTCAAGCCCCCGCAGCAAGAGGCTCGGGTAGTACACCGGCACCGCCGTCGTCCGCTTCTGCTCCCCTGCCGACGCCACGGTCTTCCTCTCTTGCACCGCCGTCGCCGCCTGGTGCTGCTCCTGCATCTAGATCCGGAAGTTGGGGGAGCTAAAGAGAAAAGGGAAGTGGAAGATATGGTGGGATTTGGCGCGCTTGGAAGGAAGTCGCTGCCATTTTCGCGCGCCCGCATCTGGATCCGCTTCGCGCCGGGAGGAGACGACGGCTCGTACAACGCCGGCCGTCGCCTCGCGAGCACAGCACGAGCGGGCGTCGCCTCGCGAAGGGCGGCTCGCCTCTCTCTCTTCCTTAATTACACTCCACGTCGGATAATTGTGATTAGCTGGCATGGTAAAGATGGCCGTCGCCTCTCCGTTGTACATGCCCTCATGCGCTTTAAAATGCATTGAATTATATATACATGTCACTTGTTTTCTTGCTTATATAAATTCGTTTTCTAATACGGAGTGACACTCAATCTTAACACATATCGATTTGGTAACATTCCGTGCAAGTCAATGATTACCATGATGTGTGGGTTTGCTCTAACTGAGAAATGAGCTTTATGTAAGAGTGGAAGCTCCAAAAGGTTGTAATTCCCCGTGGGCACCAATCAGCGCAACTGCCATCATAGTACAGTTGTGAGCAGCTGTAACGCCTCTTGGGTCATCCTCAAACACTACACACTTCGAGGGTGTAACGCCCGCTTCCGGGAGCGTACGGAGGTCCGCAACTGCCCGTGATCCGTATAGTTGCGGCGTGCCGTACAGAAATGTACATCACAGCCAAACGTGCTTACACAAATAAGATCCAGATTATATTACGACATACGACACATCGATCGAGTTTAGCGTAGCAGGGCGGCGAGCCCAAATAATTTACATTACAAAAGACCTTCTAGCGATCGAGCCTGAGGGCGGCTAAAAACCTATGACCATTGATCATCGGCGCCATCGGGCCCTTCCGAATCCTCTTCGTACTCTTGTCCTTCTCCTTGACAGGCATTCTCTGGATTTGTGTTTAAGCAAGTTTGAGTACCACCGTACTCAACAAGTTACAATGGTAAACCTCACTTTACTATATGCATGGAATTTCAAATGAATGGGGTATACTAGTTTTATTAATTTGGGTAGATGCAGTTTTATTTGTAAACAATTTAGAAACAATAACTCCATTATACTATAATTAAGGAAATGGGGATTTGAAAATATTAATACTTTAACTTCACAGATTAAACCATCCAAACACTACTTATACTGCGTTACTGGATTCACCCATCAAGCACAGCTCCATTAACCGGAAGCACAGTGTATTCGAATACAATTAATTTCACTCTACATAGTTGCTCAGTTTTACCCACAAGCATTCTCAATTTCTAATGTCAAACTATATACACACTCCGATTAGTGTGCAACTGAATTGAGAAAGCAAGACCTTTCACTGCTCAAATCACTATATAAACCCTACCCGACAGGTTGCAATCTTTACTGAATTGGGTATCCACTGCCAATGCGAACACGACCGCCCAAATTCGTAAAGACCCATCGTTGTGTATCACGGTGTCCACACACCCGTACCACCTCTCCAAACTCCGTAGGGGTTCATTTCTTATTTTTGCTCCTAAGATCGCCAACCACAACCGATAACCGATACACACTGTATCGACACCCGTCTGCTGCACTCTCCACCCTAGGTAAGGTCGTGGACTCATTCACTCATGGGCACTCCACCGCTACCGCTTTACCCTAGACAAATTTTAAATTATTTGAAACCCAATAACTATCAAATTTATTCGATAGCTCGTCATTTTATGTGATTGAATAGCGAGGTTGAGTTATACATTAAATTAAATATTGCTAAGTTTGTCAAGGTGAAAATGGCCTCAAAGTAAACAGGGCATTTGTACTGTGGTAGGTCATAACTACAAATTATACATGTCATTCGAAGTAATTTATTTTAATCAATTACTTTGCGTAAATAACAATAATGCAATTAGCGTGTATAATAAATATTGGAATTTAGGAGTTCAATATGCGTCAAAATTTGTAACTTGTCTTGCGTGTCGATCACTTCGACGATCTCGTAATGCGTGGAAGACTGCTCCGAACCTTGCACCGTCGCCTCGGACTCCTCGCAAGCTACCGCAAAGAAAACACACGAAAAAGAAACAAATAAGAATGCTTGTTTTTAAATAAACTAGAAAGAATAAAAGAAATAAATTAAATAATTGCAAAAATAGTTGAGGGGTTTGGACTTGAATTTTTGGGAGTGGAATGGGGGTTGATGGACATCGAAATTGGATTCGGAGTGACAAAACGAATCAAACGGGTCTCGTTTCATCGAATGATGGGCCGCCCGAAATCGCGCGCGCTCGCGAGGTTTAAACCGGCCAACGGGCCATCGGCCTCGGCCCACAACCCGCGCGGCAGGGGGAAAGAACGCGCCGCGCGCGCTTTGAATTAAACGGTCGATGGGCCGTCGGGCTTCGACCCATCCGAGCGCACGTGCGGCCGAACGGCCTGGGCGGCGCCTCTCGCTCGATGGCCGACCAATCGAGCGCCAACCGCTGGGATCAAGCCACGTCGACCGAAGGGGAGGGAAAATTTGAACGAAGCGGTATGTCTTTAAGTGATTGGCTCGGGAGTTGTTGGATTGCAAATGGAGGGCGGGATGGAGCCACGACGTCCCGATTGCGAACCGGTACGCTGGAAACAACACAAATGAGTTGGCATCGTTGGATTTGGAGTGGAGGGCAGATAAGCAGCCACGTCGCACCCCAGGGTGTCTTCTTCCTCCCGACAGCCCTCGCAAGGAGGAACAGGGCGTCGTCTTCCTCTTCGATTTGACCACTACAGTGGCTCCTTGCGGCCAAGACCGGTATCAACGGGTCCCGGGGAGGAAGGGGAGTCCTTTTTAGGCTTGGGCCGAGATGAGGGTTCGAGATGGGCGTTGCCGGCGGGAAAGAATATGACAGGTGGGGCTGCGGGTTTGGGAAGTTGGGGACATGCTCAACTGAAATGGGCCAAAGTTTCACCATCTAGGGAGTGAGGGGAACACGGGGGAGGCACGGTTTTAGCTCGAGGGAACCCCAAATGGGTTGTCCACGGGAGGGTGGTGGTGGCCGGAGGAAGGTGCACGAGGACAAGGCGAAGGGGAAGTGTTAATGCAAAATCAAGCCCGGCTTCTTGAATGCGACGGTGAGGTGAGGTTCTAGCAGGAGTTAATTGAATTTTCATCGGTGAAAGAGGGAGATCGGGTGTTTGGCTCACGGGACCAGGGGAGAACGGCGGGGGAGATTGGGGAGGTGGGGGCTCAAATTGAATGCTCGGGGAGGGAGAGGGGAGTAGCAGGAGCTTACGGGAGAGCGCAATCGGGTTATAATAGCTCGAGGAGGTGGGGAGCTGCGAAGAGGGATGGGCAGCCATGGCGCACGGAAGATGAGGGCGGGGAGTTCCTTCCCGAGGTGAAGAGGCCATGCCGGTTGTTGCACAACGCCTGCAGGAGTTGGTGGAGAGGAGCCACGGGCGTGCGACAATGCGCAGAGAGGAGAGGCGGTTTCGCGGGTGCGCCAAGGAGGAAACGGAAAGATCGAAGGGAGGGTGCACAAATCACGAGGCAAGGTCAAGGGTGAGGATTGGCTTGAAATTCAAATAAGGTTTGCAAAAGATTCAAACTAGTTTTTGAATTTTGAGTTGTTTCAGAGGGCTTCGATACAACTGCCAAAAGAAAAGATTTGACAAAAATGTTACCGGTACCTTCTTATGACAGTTGAACAAGCAGAAGCCTGCCTTCATAGTAGCTGACAGAAACCTGCTGTGTGCTATGGACTCCACACCATCCTATCAGTCACAATAACCTGCAGTGGGCAAGGGAAGTGAATAAAATGAACGTGTGGTGTTCATCGTATGCCTTCAATTTTTCCATTTCATTTTCCTCTTTGCCCAATACAAAGCCTGGATAAGCACACGTAGAGTTGTTGTAGTTGTTGTAAGTGCCACTAAGTGCAAGTAAAGAAATTGGGAAATAAAGGGGGTGCCCAGTGAGAGAACATGCTACTCTTATTCATTTTGCTTTGCTGCTGAGATAATTTAGTGGCGAATTCAAATTAGGAAAAGATACTGAAGTCAAATGATGACGTAGGCATGGTGACAAATTCAAAAGATAAATCATCTGAATATAGCAGGAAACTCGTACCTTTCTAAGCACACTATCAGCAGCACCATGAAGAATACTCTTTTGGACATGAGCAGAACTTGGGATATCTTTCCGTGCACAACATAGATTACATTAGTAAGTGTACATAAGGAAGCATCCATGAACATTGAGATGAAGACAAATTTCGATGACATTTTAGATTTTTAGTGTAGTAAGCCAGCATCAAGCATGAAACTAAGTTCATGTTAATACCACAGCAACGCTACTAGACCAAAAGTATAGCTCCATGAACCCAACCCACATGAACTGAAGTGCTCTTTCTCGGGTCAACATTGAACCGAAGGTGAGAAAACATGGCACAATATGCCCTTGCACACTAGAACTGCAGGGTATAACCAAAATCCCATGGATTAATCAACACGTCTGCTTAAACCAAAATCCTATGGAAATGATATTGCCTACATTTTTACTGTGAGAAGAAGCTGGTTGCGTATCAAACAGTTTGTATTTGCCCATAAACCAGTCATTAAGATAGCGATTAGTGAAAATGTTTGATCTGTCACGACTAGATGCATATAGGCTATAAATATGAACAACCAAATTGTTTTCTTCATACAAGAGATACCCCCTTTCCCTCCATCTCAGTCTAAAAAGGAGCTAACTTTTTATGTGCTTCAGATATCTACTAAACACTATCAAACTAAACACTATGAATATTATTACTAGCAATCTAAAAACACAGACAAATATAAATCATACAAATAGGGGAATGATTCCTGCAGTTTCCATTGTCATAAGAAGAAATAAACTAGTAACATAACAGCCATATCCTACA